>PVIH01011479.1:0-68952 GCA_004025045.1 Sigmodon hispidus
GAAAAAAAAAAAAAAAAAAAAAAAGAAAGACAAGCATGGATGTCATGGCCATCACCTCTGGCACAGTCTTCAAGATGCATGGCACATGCTCATGTTTTCTCATGTCTCATTGTGTCTCCCATGCTCTACTTCTGTAATCCCAGTGGCATAAAGAAGAAAAGTCAGAAGAAGATCTGGGGCCCTTGGCAGGCTCTGGGTGATGAATGGAAATATCCTCAAGTCTTTGATGTCTCAATAACCTTGGTTGAACCTGGATCTATAGACATGGGCGCTGGGTCAGGGAGTGGCTAAATAGTATTGTTCCAAAACTTGTGGATTCAGCATGGACTCACATGCCCTCAAAGGTCACCTCCTGGTCCTGCTTAAGAAGCTGGGCACAAATTCTTGCATACTCAAACCCAATGTGCATGCTTGCATGGCCTTCCTACCAACAGCTGACTGATTACTAAACAAGAGGGGGAGCATGCCTCTTGCTTTCCGGGGCCACTGTTTATTTCTCACCTGGTTCCCCCCAATATCTAGACCCCTCATTCTCAAACTGAGGCATCTCTTGTTCTCACACCCCCGAGAAAACTCCCCATCACCAAACCCTACTGTCTTCCCATAAATCTACTGTCTAACAAGTTCCCAGATAAGGGCCAAAGATGGTGATCTAAGAACATCATCACAGAGGAGGTGAAGGATGCGGTCCTGTGACATTTTATACAAAGGTTGCAGGCACACAGTCTTTGAAACACAGACATCAATGTGAAATGCCTATGTGGATGTATGCTATGCCGAGAACCATGGCAGCCACATGGAGAGAATGCTGGGGTCACTGGGGTGAAGAGGGCAGTGCTCAGAGCAGTCACAGGGCTGAGGATAGTAGCTGCCTAAAGAGCCAGGACCCAGCAAGATCTAAAGACACAGGAAACCCCAGGACTTGGTATGCTGGCTGAAACATGAGGGTTCTCATGCTTGTCATCCATGAGACCAAGATGGCCACTCTTCTCCAAACATCATGGCTTCACTCAAAGGCAAGAAGCAAACAGACAGAAATACCGGGTGACCGTGGAAGGTGTTTTCTTTGTGTTGATGTTGTTGTCTGTTTGTTGGTGCTGGAGACTGAACAAACACACAAGGTCTCCCATGGGATAGACATTAAGATGTACCCCTTCCTTAGGCCTGAGAGGTATCATAGATTAGATCCTGAAAGTCTACCAATGTCTGTGGGCCTCGAACTTGGTCCTCAGGGTGGTGCTCTTGAGAGAAGGTGGAATGTGTCCTTAAATCACTGGGACTACACTCTCAAGGGGAGTTGTGAGGCCATAACTCTCCTTTTCTTTACTTTCTAGCTGTGAGGTGGACAGTTCATTCTGATACCTGCTGCCTTCACCATTTGCTGCTTCATCACAGGCCCAAGCAAGGCCAGTAGACCATGCATTGGAACCTCCATGCTCAGGGCTATAAGCCAGAATACACACTTCTTCTTTGTGACCTGACTTGGGCATTTTGTTACAGTAACAGTTAGCTAACTAACCCTGTCTCTTCTCTGTTGACTTTCAGAACCCACATTCCCCATATTTGTGTGTATATGTGTCTGTGTATGTGTTTTTCCCATTGACTTCTCCCTAAATCTCATTGTACCAAAATATGAGACTGATAAGCCCTAACTGCAAGCGAACCAGGTAAAGAGACTATATTGCAAAGGAAGATAGGCTTTCCAGGGTCAGGCAGATGCCATTCACCACCCTCCCTTCTCCAGGGCTCCACTCATTACTTGAAGAACCCAGAACACAGGGAGAACATCAGAAGCAAGGGTTGCTGCAGACACAGTTCTGTCTAGGCCCTGGCCTTGAACGCCCTCTTTGCCTCCCCCAATAGAATAGCTTAGGCTAACTTCTTCCCAGTCTCCTCCTGCATAACTTCTGGGTCCTCTGGGCCACCCCAGGCGCGAAAGACTGACTCAGCTCTGTCTGCTCCGCATGTGGGTGGTGAGGCCAGCCTCACAGACTCTTTCTGCAGCCTCCTCAGCATGTTCTCCATCCCTGAGGGCATCGCCAGCCTCCTCACTGCTGATCTTCAGCAATTTCCAGCCCCTCCAGCTTCTCCAGTCATCTTTGGCTTCCATACTCCTAGCTGAGGGCTCTGGACATGCTCAGAGGATACTTCTCCCCCAAGCTCTGGGCCTCAAAACTCAGGATCTGGGCAGAAAGGAAGATCAGACCTTCAGAAAACACAGTTCAAACAGAGACCTGCCTCTCCCATCTCCCTGTTCCTGGTAATTAGTTATATTAAACAGTGATACAGAAATGTTTAAAAAATAATTCCTTTCTCTAGGATTTTCCAGCCTGATAGAAAAGGCAAGGATGTTCTGAGCTAAAGGCTGGAAAGCACCACTCAATACTGTTATTCCAACCCCCCCCCATCATCTTTGCAGATTCAAGGATGTGGATCTGAACTTCTGGACCTGCAGCCTCCCCTGAGCCATGAGCACGGGCAGCAAAGGTTTCTGAGTGCCAATGCACTGAGGCCTGCCTAGATGTTTCTAAAGATACCCTCTCCCCCTGCAGCCTGCCAGGAACTGACAAAGGCCTCAGTAGATGACCTCTCAGCCCACTTCTGTGCTTTCTCCTCCTATAGATGCTCAGGGCCAATGGTACTCTCACGCCCTGCACATCATTTTACCAATTTGGTGCTTGTTCTTGCTGCTGCTGCTGTTTTGCGGTGCTGGGGATCAAACCCAGGGCCTAACACAGGCTGCTCACGTGCCTTTGCCTCTGAGCTACATCCCTGCTCTTCTTTCTAGATTTTATTTTGAAATACTGTCTCAGAAAGTTGCTCAGGTTGGCCTTGAACTCTCTATAGTATCTCTAGGCCTCAAATCTGGAATTGTTGAACCTCAGCATCCTGATTGGCTGGAACATAAAGCCCATGCCACAGCCACACTTCCCTCTTCTTCCCGCTAAACCACAGTGGCCCTACCTTGGTCCCTACACCATGCCCAGGGCCTGGCTCAGTTTCAGGCCTACAGCAAATGCTCACTAGTGCTCCATGGGGTCACAACAGCCCCTGCTCCTTGGCCTGGGCTTCCCTGCCCTGATATCCCTGACCCACCCCTCATCCCCCCCCCAACACACACACACCACCCCCACTGCCTTCCAGGTCAGGTACACGGCCTATCACTGAACCCTCCCACGTCATCCTCAGACCTCTCCCTGAGCGCCACACCCACCCTCTGCTTAGGAATGAGTTATGTTGGCATAAGCGTCTGTGCTACTTCTTCATGTGGACGGGATGGGAAGCGGTATTACTATATTTCGTTCTACACTCATTTCCCCATACTTCCTGCATTGCCAACGGCCAGCACCATGGTGGGCACAGAGGTACTTAATGAATGCCTGTGGGGCAGATGACTGTTACTGTGTTGTGTATGTGTGTGTATCTTACCTGTATGACAATGGATCATGTCATGTGTGTACATACCCATGCACATTATACTGAATGGTTGTAAAAATGTTTCTTCCTCTGCCATGGCACATTCTACATGTTTTGCATATCAACTCTGCCCATCCTCCACCAGTCACAGTGGCAGGGCACAGGCTGAGCTGGAGGAGCCATAAGAATTTCCCAAAACAACTGACACTGTCAGACCATGCCATCAACACAGGTACCTACTGTCCTCTGACAGTTTTGACCGGTGGAGGCTGGGTGCGGAACAGAGAAGCAGGCAAAGGGCACAGCCCACTGGTGTCCGATGTCCTCCCTAGCAATCTTCTCTACCTGTGCCCACTAAGACCGCCCAGAAGCCACTCTGCCTCTGAGGCTCTTCCTAGACTCACCAAACCCCAAGGGCCAACCACCCTTCTCTTAGAGTGACTTCTAGCTGGTGTAAGGTCTTTCTTCACTGTCTGGATAGCCTTGGGGACTCCATGTTGCTGGGACAGGTAGCAGACTGACCTTTCTTTAGAGCTCTATTGAGGCTCATGCCAGAGGCCCAGGAAGGTTCCAGAAGCTGCTACTGTCCTTACCTTTGTCCCTTACAGGTAAAGGGAAGCCCTTTGCAGACAGACAGGTAGGGAGTGTGCTCCCCTCTGGGATACCAAAGAGGCCCAGAGGCCCTTCTCTAAGTAGCTGAAGAAACCCTGAGAACTGTCTTAGGTGTAGACACCCTAGTGTGAGACCAAAACATGAAAAGTACATTTTGTAGATTAAGAATTCTGTTTGCAGTTAGGAAGAAGTTCCTGATCAACCTGTGTTTGTTTGACCCATTTGCCCTGAATGTGCTTGATCATATGTAGGCAGCAGGAAGTTTGTGGGCAGAAAATAATCCATCAGAATATACACTTGCTCCTGATTGGTCAGAGGCAGGGGGTATGTAGGCAGGAACTACATCAGAATATATGCTTGCCCCTGGTTGGACCTGATGGGAAATACGATGGCCTCATGAAGTTGCCCTTTTAGGCTTCTGCAAGCCATGACTTGTAGTCATTTCCAGGGAACCCAGAGATGGATCTGGCCAGGATCCATCCTCCTGACCAGTATTTATCTAAAGCTTGCTTCAAATGGGGTTTCCCATTATGGTAGTGGTTTTACTCTCTGCTGATGGGATTTACACCAGCCACAAACAGGCTTCCTAGGAAGTCGTGGGGAAAGTGGTGAGCTGTGTGAGAACAGATCCATTCACACTGGGTCAGTTTTCCATTCAGACAAAGAATGTTCACCCTTGGCAAGGTTCCTCGAGGAGCTGATGGGACAGATGTCTTTGCTGTCAGCTGTCACCAGAACAATAGAGCTAATGGCTGGGTGTGGCAGTAAAGCACAGGGCAAACACACTGGTTGGCTGGTTTTGTGTAAACCCTAATCCTGTCTCCATTTCATTCCGGCACCTTCAGGTGAATGTGGCCCCAAGCCAGGGTGTCTAGCTATGGAGAATGAAGCAATTTCCTGGTGTAGTTGTCGGGGCCTGTCCCATGCCCAGGGATGTTGGTTATGGGAACTACAGTTCAGTTGTCATATTGGGGTTCTCAGCTGTAATTCGAGAAATAAGGCCTCATGTGGGACCCTTCCTCTTTCTTCAAATCCTCCCCTTCAAGCCTGAGGCAAGAGTTACAGTCACAAGATACAGTGGGGATGAACGCTTCTCTGGAACAAGTCTCATCCTGAGGGCCCCTCAAGAGATGGCAGAGAGCCAAGGAGATAGCCTGGTGGCTAAGGGTGCTCCATGCACAAGTATTAGAGTCTGAGTTCAAACCCCCATTCCATGGCTAAATTGGAAGCACATCACTGGGAGTCACTGACCCACGAGCCCAGCTCAAATGGTGAGCTTTGGGTGAAGACCGTGTCTCAAGGGAATGACGAGAAGAGAATACTCTTCACCGCATTAGGATGCTGCCATCCTCGTCTGGTTTCCATGCATGTATGTGCAGTCTTAAGTATAAGCTCCACTATCCAGGGCTTGTAGCCTCAGTAGTTGAGGAACTAGAGTTCTTAGGCCAAACCCTGGAGGCTCAGACCACTTGCTTAGAGCTGGCTCCACACTGACACCCTTCCAGCACCTCCCAGACACTCACAACGGGCAGCCAGGGTCGGGAGCTACATACAGAACAAGGTCATGTGGGGTGAAGCTTTTCTTATGAGCTGCTGGGCACAGTGGCACACACCTGTAACCCCAGCATTCAGAAGACAGAGGCAGGAGGCTTATGAGTTCAAGACTAGCCTGGGCTACACAGCAAGACCCTGTCTCAAAAAAGCCAAAACCAGAATAACACAAAATTCTTTGTAAAATTCTTCTGGCCACTAGTCTAAAAACCATGTGACAGTGACCCCTCCAACTGCAAGCCCCCAGGTAACCTGTTTTGATAATGGTGTCACCCATGTCACCTGACTGCTGGAACAAAGAGCTAATGTGAGGATGTGGAGGCAGTTGGAAGATGCACTGGAAGCAGAGAGCTATCCTTTTTCTGTTTCCTAGAACAGGGGCTGGTAACACACACAGGAATGACCCTCACTGCCCTGGGAAGCTCTAGGCCATCAGCTTCTACATCACCTGGGCAACATCCACAGACTCTGTCCACGTGAACACGTTCCCCTGCAATGGGAGGGGGCAGTTCACACTTCATAGCAAATGACAGGAGCAGCCCTGGATAACTGGGCATGGCTGGGTTTTAGTGATTGAGAGAGGGAAAGAGGTCTCCCACAGACCCCTGGGCCCCGGCAGAGGTTGATTGAATGTACTCTTCCTTCAGAATTTCATCCTGATTATTTTTTCTTGGAAAATAAAAACAATACCTGCATGTACTGTAATTATGGCCTCTCCCTGGAGATTAGCTTTTATTTCAAAAGTGAAAATTCAGCACAAAGGAAGGAAGCTTGAAGTCCTTGGAAGGAAGAGGCCGTGTCCAGAGGGTTACAAAATCCAGTACATCTGCTCCATCTGCAACATGGGGGAAGGCATCTCTGATTCTGCTCAGAACACAGGCTCCTTCTCATCTCAGGACTCTAAGCTTCTCATGGATTGTTCAGTGACTGGCATGTGGCTGAGATTATGCAAAGGCACATATATCAAAATATATGGATGCATGCATATTTGCTCAAGAAAATACATATGTATATATGCATATTTGTACTCATAATATATAGGCACATATATGCTCAAGTAAATATATATGCATATTTGTGTGTACTCATACATACACACACATAAACAAGGGCAGAAAGACTGCCTATTGGCCAACTAGCTTTCTTAATCAGCAGGCCTCCATAAAACCTTCACTATTATGCAAAGCACGAAGTGATTACCAAACTGAATTTTGATGAAATATTTCACCATTGGGGGAAGTTTGGAAGGGAAACAAAAAGCAAATACAAAGCCACCCTCCATTTGTTGCTAATATTCAAATCTGTGAGTCCAACCAAGTCAGGAAGTGTCAGAGAGACGATTGAGAGAATCATGGAGTGTGTTTGTGGGGAAGCAGGGCAGGGTTGCTAAGAGGCTTTGGCTACCTTCTCCACCAGAAGAAAGCCATCCAACACTCTTGCTGCCTCTAAAGAGAACCTGCCCCACTGGGTGTGGTCCTATTTCTCCTTCCTGTCTATTGCAAGGTATGGGATAATGCTGTAAGTAGTTTTCAATTGTATTTGTTAAATAAAATGCTGGCTGGCCTGAAGGCAGGCAGGAAGTAGAGGTGGGCAACCAGACTAGGAGAATTCTGGGAGAGGAAAGGCAGAGCGGCAGACGTCAGCTGACACAGAGGAAGTAAGATGAGCATAGAGAACGCTGCAGTGAGACGAGGTACCAAGTCACGTGGCTAAGCACAGATAGGAATAATGGGATCACCTAAAGCATAAGAGTTAGCAAGTAATAAACCTGAGTCATAGGCCAAACAGCTTGTAATTAATATAAGCCTCTGCATGTTTATTTGGGACTGACTGGCTATGGGACCAGCCATGACGGATATAGAAATCTCTGACTATAGTAAAGGTCTTGAACAATCTCCCAGAAGGCCAAAGTTCATCAAGCCATGAGCATTTTCCTAATCCACAGTGTGCCCACTCTCAGAAGAGACGTGGTGGATCAGGCTGGGCTTGCCCTTAGTGAGAGGCTTCCCATGCACTTCCAGGGTTACTCTTCCCTTCTGCAATCCTGAATCAAAGATCTAACAACTTGGTAAGGGGTTGCTATCACACTATGCTGTGGTTTGCACAACTCAATCCCCCTTTTCCCTCCAAAAAGAACTAGGAGCTGGATGGTGGTGGTGTACGCCTTTAATCCTATCAGTCAGGAGGCAAAAGCAGAGGATCTCTGAGTTTGAGGTAAGTTGGGTCTACAGAGAATTCCAGGACAGCCAGGGTGACACATAGAAATCCTGTCTTGAAAAACTACACACATACACACACAGAAAAATAAACAAAAACAAAACTTAGGACCCAGCATCTCATGCTCTCTCAAAAACGTAAACTGTGATTCTAGATGAATCAGCAAGATTTTCAGCATCCTGGAGATGAGTGAGCCAACCCTCAGAAATGGCACTAGTTTAAACCACATCTCAAGGGTCAGTGAGCCCTGTCCCTAAAGGAACCAGAAGCAAAGCTAGTGTGATCGGGGTACACTCCAGACTTTGACGCCTGCTTACACTCTGCTCAATGATGGAAGCATTCCTGAAAGAGCATACCTATGCTATGCTGGGGCTCAGCCAATCAGCTCTGGCAATTAACCCTCACCCCCCACCTCCCCTCCATCCCCTAGCACTCCCACCCCTAACCACCACCCCCATGCAGAGGAGTACATTGAAGCACAGGTGAGGCAGGTGACCCCTCCAAGGTCACAGAGCTAACAAAGGGATGGAGGTTCTTAGCACCCACACCCTAGACCATAGCACTGTCACAGAACTGTCCATTCTCTGTCTATTTTTCTCGGCTTAGCTCAGAAAGCCCTCTGTGATGGGAGATGAGGTGTAGAGAAAATGTCTCTTTCTAGTTGGTTTTCTATGTTGGTTGATTTAGCTGTCTTTATAGCCTTCATTAATGCTGCTGATACCCAAGGTCCCATCTCTTGGCCTCTGTGGGCTCACCCTGGTAAAGAGCCCTTCCTGAATCTTTTTAACCCAGAAACCCAAGCAGGCTCGGATCAGCATGCCCCTCACATACCTCTGGTGCCTATAGAGACCACAGGCCCTTTGAGCTAGCAGACAGCCAAGGTTAAATCCCTTCTCACATCAAAAAGATCTGAGTGGGTGTTGGTGCCTCTCCTAAGAACACACAGAAAGCCCCAAGCCTTAGTACCTCAGAACATGACCTCACTCTGACAGACTGCAGTTAAGTTGAGACCACACAAGGATGGTGGGTGGGCCCCCGTCCAACATGTCTAGCATCCTTATAAAAAGGGAACTTTAGACCTAGAAACACATGTAGAAAAATCACAGGAAACTGGTGAGACCCAACTACAGGCCCACAGGCCCTGAAGATGGCTGGTAACCTATGAAAAGCAGGGATGCCTGGAGAAACCAGCCTGTAACATCGTGTACTTTTCCCCAGAATGTAGGGAGCTGCGTTGTACCACGCCCTAAAGGTGGCGCTGGCTTCCGCCTTCCACCTTTTCTGAAGGTGAGTGCTCTCGGGAGTAAGCAACTCCTTATTGGCTGTAGGTGAGGATGGTGGCTTGCTTCCGGCGCCTGGGGACCTATGGGCAATGTCTACGTGGCTTACCGGGATTGGAAGCCCAGAGGGTATTTAGCCACGAGCAGACTTCCCCCCGGGGTCGTTCGTCATATGTCTGAGAGTGAGAGTGAGTGAGTGAGTGAGTGAGTGAGAGACAATAAGATAATTAAAGGCCCGAATAAACTGCAAAGGGAAGGATCCGGTGTTGCGTGTTCCTTGCTGGCGAGGTGGCGCGCGACACCAGAACTTCATGATAACGTGTCTGCTCGCTCCCACACACCTGGTCTGAAGTTGTACAGAAATACATTGTCAGGTAACAAAGGGAGGAAAACACTCAGCAAATGCCATCTGTTATCTTGTTCTGTATAGAAGACCTGGTGGAGAGAGGTAGAGGTAGGTGAAGACTCTGGGGCAGGATGCATTCCATGAGCTTGTCTGTTTCAAACCTCTCCTGCCCAGTGACCTCAACTCACACTCACAGTCACCAGAGGGGAATACTGAGGAGAAGCCAGTCTCTGTGAATCTCAGTCAGGAAGACACACAGTCCAGCAGCCCCCAACTTCCAGCCTGCCTCAGGGTCCCATAGCACAGCAGATCAAACTACAGTTGACCATGACAGATTCTGACTTGGTTTTAGCAGGGGGAAAAAAGCAATATGATTGAGAGTTCAATTGCTGCCCAAGGAAAGGAAGCAGGCCAGGCAGAAATAAAAGTCATTCTCTGTCCCAAAGCCATTGCCAGAGGGAACAGCTCAAGACCCACAGGATGACATGAATGACAGACGAGGGTGTTATCCAATGAGGGGACAGCTGGGACAGGGCTGTCATGATTGCTGGGTTTCCCATGCTTGGCTTTTGATGGCTTGTCACCATCCACCCCCATGGGATGCAGACTGTCATCTTGTAACTGTGGGCAGTGAGAATGTCAGCGGTCCTCTGGGCAGGTGCAGAATCCTGCTGACCAGAAGAACTTCAGTCTCTGTGCTCACAGGCTGCTTGGGTCCCGTGAGACCCATTCCAGCCCCCAGGTCCACAACCCCAGAGGTTTGAGAATGAAGAATCTCCTGAGACAGCTGGGCTCCTGGGCTCCAGAGGCAGGTGCCACACCACAGCTCCTACCTCTGAAAGGTGAACAAGAACAGGAGGGCAGCTGAGTCCCCATTTTCTGAGTGAGCATTCCCAGAACTCTCCTGGGCCCCTGAACAGGCAGATTCCTGTGCACACAGTCTGGGCCTTCTCTACCAAGCAACGATAATCTCTGAACTTGACCCTGGTCTGGACTGAGTTTCCTGGGAGCTGGGAGTCGAGATTTCTACAGTTTCTAGCCTTTTGAGTCTTCAGCAAAGGGAGACATGTACGGCTCCACGAAGCAGGTTGCTACACCCAGTGCCTAACCTTCCCCTCGGCATGTCACTGGAGAAGCTGACAGCATCCCCAGCTTACAGATGAGGGAGTCCGGGTATAAAATGACTTTCTCCTCAGGACACCTCCAGGGAAGCTGATGCTTGTAGAAGGGAAGAAAACACCTCCGACTGGCCTGGTAAGAGCAGGACAGATGTGAACTCGGCTCTAGGTCTCTCACTGACTTCCTTGGCGCATGCGTGTTAGGGATGGGTCACTCTTGAAAAGAATTGATGCCTAAATCTTGCTTTCATAGATAGGAACAGTGAGACCTGAGTGTGGAAGCTCCTTCCCAGTCAGCAGGTGCAACGTGCCTCCTCACTGGGGCCTCTCTCATCCTTCTTGAGGTATTTTAAAAGCTTGTCTTTGGTTTAGGAAAAATCTTTTTGGCATGCTGGAATGTCCTATTGCCTTTCCATCAACACCAGAAGTGAGAAAGGCTGAGGTGGCCAGAAGGGCCAGAATGCCAATCTGTGGATTTGAGGAGGACAAACATTTCTGAGAAATGAAATGCGATCTAATCACTGCCACCCCAGCCTCCCTGGGGCTACAGCTGAGTCACTGCCTTTGAAGGCTGTAGTAATCTGTACTGTGCTCCATCTTGTAGCTGAGAACCTCAAGGCTAAACCATGAGACCTGCTCAAGATGGCACGCTGGGCCGACATGGAACTAGCTTAGCCCACTGGCAAGATCCAATAAGATAACTATTTTTAGATGGCCTATGAGCTGAGAACAGACTTGATACTTTTAAAAAGGAAAATCAAGAGGAGGATTTATGACTTATGAGAATCGTAGGAGATTATGCTGTGGGGACTAACTTTTCCTGGGGAGATGCAACACACACACACACATACAAGCGTGCGCAGACACACACACACACATCTACTCACCCCAGATAGAGAGCCCAGGACCAATGAAAGCAAGGCCACCACCACAGTCCGACTCAGTGAACCAATGAGCTTTATTAGGATTACAGGACTATGAGTGACGGGTTATTTACAGGAGCAGAAATGACTCAAAGACAGCTGTCACCAAAGCCACCACAGCATGGAGGGCAGGAGCTGAATACCTGGAGCACACTGCACATAAGGCAGACTGCTCAATAGGCTAGTCTTTGCAGCTTGGCTCACCGAAGAGTGCCTTAAATACTGTTTTATTGCCATGGCAGCTTTTTAAAAAAAACAAACAATTTAATTGAAAGTGTGCTGATAGTTTCAGAGGGTGAGTCCATAACCATCGTGGCAGGGTGCATGGCAGGGGCCATGGCAGGAGGCAGGCAGGCAGTGGAGAGCTCACATTTTAGGCAGTGAAAGACCGAGCCTGGAAAAGGCTTCTGAAGCCCCCTTCCAGTAACACACTTCCTCCAGCAAAGCCACACCTCCAAATTTTTCCCAAACAGTTCACCAGCTAGGGATTGAACATTCAAACATTTGAGCCAATGGAGGCCATTCTCATGTAAACCACCACAGAGAGTGACTTGCAACAGTCTTTACTACTTATACACTTAGAGAAAAGGGTAGCCTAGTGAATCTGCTCAGTTTTAGGGACTTCCTGAAACTATTTTGTGTTGTCAGCTTCCTATCTAACTGGAGATGTCCTGAAAGACTGGTGTTTCACCTTCCCCTCCTAGAACATCCTACTGTTTCACCTCCTTGTAAACATTCTGTCCTAAAATAGCCTGTCAAATTTAACTTTCCCTTTGCATCCTCTTTAGAAATTTCCCTCCAAAATGGAAGGTTTAACCTTAGAGGAAAATGTTATACAACAGTACTATTTCAGCATCCGCATCTAAAGGTTCACTGGGATGTCCTGGGCCCCTGTATCTCTTAGATTGTGGCTCTCTCAGTTGGTTACAGCAGAGCAGCCTCAAATCTTTCACTTGGTCCTCCAGCATCTTCAGACAATAGTGTCCTGAAGCACTGGATCCTAATCTGGTGTTGCAATCTTTCCAAGGAAGCTCCAAGGCCAGAGTCAGTCTGATCCCAGGCTTTGCTGCTGTACAGTACAAATGGGGTTTGTGTCCCTGGGAATCATAGTTGAATCTGCTAGCCTCTAGCAATGCTGAGCTATGAAGTGGGAATGGGTGCCTTCGAGAGGGGCTATGTCTGGGAGTGTGCTCTTGGTCTCCAGGCCTGCGGTAGTGAGCACAGAGCCAGCTGTTCTAGAACAAGCTGCATGTTGTCTCTCTGGTAAACACTTCCGGCATGAGAGAAGTGTGAAGTGATGTTGGTGCAGCACCCGCTCACACATTCCCACCTTTAGGGCTGTGGTAGGCCTAGAAACAGTTAGGCCAAACTGTTTCTAATGAACTACCCAGTCTCTGGTATTCCCTTACAGCAACAGAAAACTAGACAGCAAAGCCCTTGCCCTTGGCATGACTCTGAACAAGCTGTATCAGTCTCCCAACATCTCTGGTACTTAGCTAAAAAATTAAGATGATAACCCCAGCCCAGTCCAGCCCAGATCACAAGATGTCAGGAGCAAAGGAGATATTGTGTGAGGCACTTTTACAACCTGGAAAAGCAATAAACCAGTTGGAGGAGATGAGGTGAGGGCTGCCCTGATTTGTATGATTTGTCAGTAAGACAGATGGCAGTGGCTAATATCATCAGCTAGACAGGATCTGTGACTATGAGGAAGTCTCTAGAATGGGATGGGAAGACACATCCTAATACATCTCATGGGCTGTGGGTCCCAAACTGAATGAAAAGAAAAGGCTCTAGTCACTTTTCTGTTGCTGTTATGAAACATTATGACCAGGGCAACTTACAGAAGGAAGAGTTTATTGAGACTTACAGTTTCAGAGAGTTAGAGTCCATGACGGCAGAGCGAAGGCATAAAGCAGAGAGCGCACATCTTGCACTGCAAGCATTTAGCCAAGAGCAAACTAGAAATAGCATATTTTTTTCATTTTTCTTTTTTGGGACTGCACAAGTCTTTAAGCTCCCCAGGCTCATCCCCAGTGACCCGGTGACGTGCTCCTAAACCTGCCTGCACAATGACACCAGCTGGGACCAAGTATTCAAATAGACAAGGAGGAACATCTCATTCAAATCCCACAAGCTGAGCATGGGCTCTCATTCCATTTTCCCACCATGGTGGACTGCTTCTTTAACGCTAACCCCTGGGATCAGTGTCCCTGTCTCCAATTCAGAAGTGACCTGGAGAGTCTTCCCAGCCTTGGCCTTCCTCTCTCAGGTGATTTTTATTTAAAGCAGAGCTGGAATTTATTAAGATATTTTAATATAGATTCCAGTACCAGGTTACTACAGGTGCTAAGGTTGGGGGACAAATGTGACATATCCAAATATGGTTACTCCTGAGATGACCTTAAGGGTCTAGGAAGGGTCTCTGACTCTTGAATCACTCTGTTCTTTCTGCTCAGATTCACAAAACACCATTCTGTTGTTTCAAACCTGATAAAAATTTGACGTCATTGCTTCTAGCAACAGCATGAAGAATATATTAAATTGCTAAGGTCCCACAAAAGGCAGTGAAGCAATGGACCCCAGAAATGCAGGTGGGAAGTGGAATCTGGTGCGGTGGACACCGCCACGCTTCAAGATGCTCCAAGACTGTGAAAGAAGCACATCCCAAGTTCCCAGAAGAATCTGGGGTGGGATCATGATTTAGCAAGGATGGGGTGCAGCAGAACCTTTAAGTCGTGTGCCATGGAGACAAGTTTTGAGCCTGTGAAGGGGATCACGGGTGCTGCAGTGAACTCCCTTCTCCTCACAGGGGAAGCTGCAATGCCGCCTCCTCTCTCTCAACACAAAGCTAGTCTGGAAGGACAGCAACAGAGGTGCTCTGCACCCCACTAATGTATGTCTGACATTCAGCTGATCTTTTCGAAGTGAGACAAACAGAACTGTGCCGAATTGGATGTTTATTCCTACCATCTGCATGGCAATACAAGTTCAGGTTGTAACGGCATCCGCTCTCCATCAGTATTAGGAAACCACTTAAACATCCACCGCCATTTACTGATTATGAACACAGTGGGGGGAAAAAACAGCAGCAAGGGGCATGTGGTCCCGCACCTGCTGCTTCCCCACGTCAGTCAATTTCATGCCTAGGAAGCACTGGGCTCCATGGGGATCCTCCATAAGCAGTGTGGTTGGTTGGGAGTTCTGCTTTATTTTCCTTTTCCTCCCCATGTAGGGACTGGCAGAAATCAGCTTGGCCCCAAAACACAGTGGCTGCAAATAAATGGAAATAAACAGAAAATAGACAATAATCATGAACGCACACCAAAAAATGTTCAATTTCCCGGTGTTAAAAGGTCCATTTGCTTTGAGTTAGTAAATAAAAACAGAGGCGAATTTTCACTGGCTGTCAACAACAGCAGAAGTCATTATTCAAAAGGCTTCTGCCCGGCCCTGTCCCACTGCATCCACACCCAGCAAGAAGTGAGTCTCCAGGCAGTGGACAGCGACAAAATCAAGTAGTCTGCCAAAGTGCTGAAGGAACAGAGAGAACGCATGCATTTCACAGGGAACAAAAGGCTCCGGGTGACCAGAAAGATGTTCTGGGCCAACTCTTGCTTTATCTTGGTCGGTTTCTGTACTTTCTCAGGCCCCAGCTATAACCCATGAGTAGTAGCTCCAGCCTCCAGGACCAGCCTCTGCACCTTACTCCCACACTGGCAGCTGTGAGCAGTTCTCCACATCTGGTTTCTCACCTGGGAGATTCCAGCAGGCTCACAGATGCTCAAGGATCCTGAACTCAGATTTCCAGGCAAACTCTTTCAAAAGGGGTCTGATTTAGTTCTCTTCCTGTGGTTCTCTCTCTCTCTCTCTCTCTCTCTCTCTCTCTCTCTCTCTCTCTCTCTCTCTCTCTCTCTCTCTCTCGTGTGTGCATGTGTGCGTGCATGGGTATGCATGCTCCTCAGTTAATAGTCCACTTTTGAAATGGGGTGTCTCATTGCACAAGGGTCTCACCAAGTAGACTAAACAGGCTGGCCAGCAAGCCGCGGGATCCTCCTGTCTCTGCCTTCCTGGCGTTAGGATCACATGTGAATGCTGGAGACTGAACTCCAATCCTCAGGCTTGTAAAGAATACGCTCAACTGGGGCCTGATTGGAAGCCCCAAGCTTCTCTTCAACACTGCTGCCTCTCTAGCGTGGCCGGGAGCCACACCGGGCAGGGCTCCTCCTCTCTCGTGTATCCCAGGCGTGCCTTTCCACTTTCCTTTCCCCTGAACAGCGTTTCAGATGTGCTGGTTTAGCTGCTCATGGAGCCTGCCAGCCTTTCCAGTGTGAAAACAATGTCTGCAGCCAGGACGATGCCTGGCATCTCACCTTAAAAGCCCTGTTCACAGGGGTTCTTTTAGGAGAGTCAGCATTGAAATTGTACTATTATTCAGGAGCATGGATCCAAATTCAAGATTTTCTTGGGGTACAGAATTCGTTCAAGTCCAGCCTGGGCAACTTAGCAAGACCCTGTCTCAAAATAAGAGAGCTGGGACTATCTCAGTAGTACAGCATTTGTTCAGCAGCACAGGGCCCTAGGTTCAACATCCGGTATGGAGGAGTGGCCACTATTCTCTAACCCAGGGGCTATGTCTGGGTGGGGCCATTACCCTCACCCACAAACCACAGCAGTGTGGCTCATAGGTAAGTTGAGTGGTAGGTACTAGACAGCTTGCTGGTAGACTGAAAGTTCCTATGCTAAAGTTTGGGCGCTTTTTTTTTTTTAAGTTAAAAAAAAAAAAGCCTATTCTTCAGGAACATCTGATAAACTCTCCCCAACTAAGTCCTTAACTGATAAGGGTAAACAGCTGTTTCCGGAGGCATCTGTGTCTCTAACAGCACAAAAATGCCTTAAGACAAAGAAGAGAACCAGCAGCGGGAGGCAAGAAGTGGAGAACCGCCAGCTCCGAGACTGGGGCTCATCTCCCATGGCTGCAGTCTCAGTTTTTATTGGGACAGATAGGATGTGATAAATGCCAAGCCAACACAGCTGCAGTGCATAAAGCCCATTTCTGATGCTATTTCATTAAAGATCGTTTCCATTTCAGTGTGTTGTGTTAACAACCATTCAATAACAGCTACCATTGGACCAGGGGCTACACATCCATCCTCCCCTAGTCACTTCACACACATAAAATTTCACTGGATGTTTATCTCAGTCCCAGGAGGTCTTGTTATCCTTTCAGATGAGTCAAAAGTTAGCTTTCGGAAGGTCAGGTCACCCAGTGTTCTAGTTTGTTTTTGTGCTGTGGTGATAAAAACACTCTGACCTAAAGCGTTGTAGAGGAAGAGTTTATTTCATCTTACACTTCCAGACCAGTCTATTATGGATGGCAGACAGGGCAGGAACTGAAGCAGAAACAATAGAGGAATGGTGGTTACTAGCTCGATCTCTGCTAACTGTCTAATACAGCCCAGGCCCACCCGCCCAGGGATGGTGCTACCCACAGTGACCTGAGCCCTCCAGTATCAATCATCACTCAAGACAGTTCCTCGAAGACATGGCCCCATGCCAATCTGATGGAGGCAATTCTACAATTAAAGGTGTATCAAGTTGATAATAAAACTTTGTCATTTGTGGCAGGGTGAGGCTGAAGGCGATCTCTCACTTTGTAGTCATTATTTGAAAGCCTTTGTGGAGATTCTTCATTAGATGATTGGATTCAGGGCCTATGGGTCACCTATCAAAAATGTTCTAAAACTGAAGTTGCGACACAAGTCTAAAAATAGCAATGGGGATTTTAAAATTGTAACTTACAAAATGAAGGCAGTCTAAGGGGCTGGGGGATGGGTTCCGTGGGTGATGTGTTTGCTGTGCAAGCATGAGGTCCTGAGTTCAGATCCCCAGAATCCACATAAACACCAGGCTTGGTAGCACTGAGGAAGCAGGACAGGCGAGGATACCAAGGGCTAGCTGGCCAAATAGCAACTTACAGATTCAGTGAGCAACCCTGTCTCTAAACACAGGATAGACAGTGATAGAGAAAGATACCCAAAGTCAGCATCTGGCCTGCACACATGTACCCAAGTAAGTGTACACACACACACACACACACACACACACACACACACACACACACACACACACAGGAGATTAAAGCAATGTCATGTCTTTGATGGTTACCAAATGAGATTCATTCAGCAAAGAACTATATAGATTAGCATTATCTGAATACTATGAGTGGTGTACTCCAGGGCTGGTTTAGAGCAAAGAAGGGCAAGAAAGAAAGGTAGATCAGGCCCTGTGAGCAGATGAGGGGCCATACTAGAGAAGAAAAGGCTTACGGGGGAACAATGCCTGTCAAAGGGGGGCGGGGCAAGCCAAGGCAGAGGAATCAGTAGTCTGACATGGTGTGTTTGCCAGCCAGGTAGAATTCCCCAAGCAAAGTCTGCTGCCTTGGAGGACTCTGCAGTGGGTGGCCTTGTGGCACTATGTTCAGACATTGGTCAACGACTGTGACTTTCATTTGACAGGGTAAAGCTGACCTTGTAACAGCAAGAAGGCTGTCAGTTGAGGCTGTTCCTTGGGTGTGAGGCCTCCCTTGCACAAGGAGAGCTGAGCAGGACTCCTGAATCTGCACCTCAAGGATAAGTTCTGGAATGTATTAGGTATGGACCTATTGGAGAGATCCAATCAAACACGATGGGATTCACAGTTGCATAAATACTTAATCCCTCTTCAATCTTTCATACAATAAATAGCCAACTGTCATGTGGCAGCTGCTGCTTAGGTGCTTAGAATATAAGTGAAGAGAAGCTGTTTTGGTGGGGCTGATGGCCTAGCTAGGGGCATAGGGGAAAACACGCTTTCACAAACCTGTAAATCACATGCTGTGTTAGATCTCTGCTCTTCAGCATGAGGCATAGCCAACAGGCTAAGGCACTGAGGTTTGTCCTCCATACATCACAAGCCTGACCCTCTCAATCATAATCTGCCATACACAGAACTCTAGGTGGCTGGCAAAACACCAACAGAGTCCATACATTTGAAGACAAGGGGCAAAAGAGAGCCAGAGCTCCTAAAAGGTCATGTGTGTAGATTTTCCTGAGAAGTGGATTTAATAAAACCATGAGGAAAGTAAGTTAGCCAGGACCCTGGGTTGACATTCCCAGGCAGAGAGGGGAGCCAGGGGCAAAGCTCTGAGGCAAGGTGTTCTGGGGGACTGAACAGCAACAAGCTGACCAGTTTGGCTGGACAGTGATATGGACAAAGGGGAAGAGTCAGATAGAGGGATGGAGCAGGATAGAGGTATAGAGGGATGGAGCAGGATAGAGGTATGGTGGGGTCTCTGCAGACATTGGGCACTTTGGCTTACTCTCTGAATGATACAGGGGATTTCTGCAAAAGCTTGAGTTGTGGCACAGCATGCTTCTAAAGATCACACAGGTTGTGGTGCTGTGCAAACTCCAGAGCTGGGTCAAGGACGAAGCCTCTTTAGGAGAGCAGGAAACAGAGCTAGTGACAAAAAGAAACCCAGACAGTTCACTCCTGTTACAGAAAAGAAGAGCCTTGATTCTGGGGGAAATCTTTTAAAGTAGGTACAATATGACTATTACGTATTTATTTGATTGATCGGCAGAGTTGCATCATTTTGTTTCCTGGGGTGGTCTTGAACTCACAATCCTCCTATCTCAGTCTCCTGATTGCCAGGATTGCAGCTTTACATGACTTCATGATGTACATACAGAACGTGAGACAGTCAAGGTTAACTCCCAGACTTTTGGCCTACACAATGGGAAGGAGTGTGAATTACTGTGGTGGGAAGGTTGAAAGTGAGCACATTCTGAGGAGAAAGATCCAAGAATTGCCTTAAAAGAACTACTGTATATCCAAAAATGATGTACTAGAGTTGAGTTCAGAAAGGCCTGTTGCAGGTGGAAATGTTGGAACCATGACCTTCCACAGTGAAGTCATAGAAACAGGCTGTCTGAAATGTGCAAGTCATGCTGGTAAGTCTGTTTGCTGCCTCTACTAAAACACATTTCTGCAGAAGTCACTGTCACATAAACTTGCTTTGATGGTCTCTTGTCAGAAAATATTTTAAGATGTTATATTTGTTTAATGGTGCAAAAAGCATTCTTTCATGTTGCATTTTTCAACTCCATGAAGCTGCGATTCTTTGCCAGTCTAAAACACCTGATTGGTCTACAAAAGAGCTCAGTGGCCAATAGTTAGGCAGGAGAAGGACAGGTGGGGCCGCCAAGCAGAGAGAATAAATAGAAGGAGAAAACTAAAGAAAAAATATCTAGAAGCAAGAGAAGGAGGAGGACCTAGGGGCCAGCCACCCAACAAGCCACTGAGTAAGAGGTAAAGAAAAGTATATAGAATAAAGATAAAAGCCTAGAAGAAAAAAGGAGATGGGATAATTTAAGAAAAACTGGCTAAAAATAAGCCAAGCTAAGGTCAGGCATTTATTAGTAAGAATAAGCCTCCATGTTTGGCACTGGGTAGTGGACACTCCAAGAGTAAAAAACAAACAACTACAATCTTCCTTGATTATATGTAACTTTGATACAAAAAAATAGTCAATACACCTTAATATGTTTTTCAGTTCTCAAATGTAACTGTAAAACCAAAGGAAACTCATTAAAAACAAAAATAGGAGGACCCTGAATATTTTTTTTAAAAAGTCGTCTAAAATTAAATCAGTTTTTGGATTTCCCACTAGAGAATGGATAAAATCCTCTTATAATCCACCTCAGAATACATTTTCCTTTAAGTCTAGCACAATTTAATACAACACAGTTTCATGGCAAATGCTGGTACTTAGTTATAGTTCATGCTGTTTCAGAC
This sequence comes from Sigmodon hispidus, assembly GCA_004025045.1. Taxonomy (NCBI): domain Eukaryota; kingdom Metazoa; phylum Chordata; class Mammalia; order Rodentia; family Cricetidae; genus Sigmodon; species Sigmodon hispidus. The sequence continues at coordinate 20,303 of PVIH01011479.1, forward strand.
CCTGAAATATTATTAATATTATTTGCATTTATCATCCATTTGATCCTCAGTCTTTAGGGTGATTTCCATTCTATATCTGATGTGACCAAGAGATTTGGAGAGGTTACATCATGAGTTCATGGAGAAGTAACAGCAAAATTCAAATTCCCAATTAATGGCAAGTACCTAATTTAAAAAGGCATAGATCAGGGGCTGGAGCAATGGCTCAGCGGCTGATAGTACTGACTGTTCTTCCGGAGGACCTGAGTTCAATTCCCAGCATTCACATGGCAGCTAACAACTGTCTGTAATTTCAAGATCCGACACCCTTACACAGGTATACATGCAGGCAAAACACCAATTCACATAAATAATAAATAATAATTTTCTTTAAAAAAGCCTAGATCAATAATAAAATCTGATTGGTAGGAATCACTTTCAAATGAATGCGTTTTTAAAATGTATCAGTTCTTATTTTGTATACATACACAATGGTATGTGCATGTGGCCAAAAGACAACTTGCAAGATTCAGTTCTTTCTTCCATCATGTGGGTCACTAGGGTTCTAAAGCTGGGCAGCAAGATGGCCACTGGTTAATGGATTAAATGCATTTAAGTACCAACCACCTACAGTCAATAGCCATGACATACGATTTCTATCCCAAGACAGACTTTTCTTGCTGACTTCTGGGCAAGTAGATATAATGATGGAATTAAAAAGAGGGTAAGAATTGAGTAGGTTATTTGTACTTTCAGATTTTAACTGTTGCAATGCCTCAGTGAAATAATATAAGGAAGGTACTGTTAGTGATTTATTGAAAATTTACTTCTTTATTTTTATTTTTTTAAACAGTTTATATCAAAAATATTTCTGGAAGTATTTCTCCCTTTTGGTAATATACAGGTCAGAATCATAGTCTCATGCTCCCCCCACACCCACACCCAGTTATACAGTTAAACCCAGCCTTCCCTCATCTTTCTCCAAAAGCTCTTGGTGGTATCACTTAATTTAAAAAAAAAAAAATGGTATAAACACAATTTGGCTTTGAACTGTAGACTATGAGCAGGCAAATTACAAAGTCATATTCATTAGCTGTAAAATCATCATCTTCTGTCACACAGACCATAAAGCCAAAATGAAAGTAAAATGTAAGGCAATTTACTAAAGGAGGCAGCAAGTCAGACCTGTGGACTAAGGCTGTCCAAAGAGCAGAACCAAGACATGGAAGCACTCAGAACCGTATGGATGTCTCCCAACACATCCACAGCCACACACCCACACACACATGTACACTTATTACTATCATGACCAATTGGTTCTTACCAAATTATTCAGAGATTATGAAATTTCTGAAGTTAACCAACTTCTATGCATATAAAACTGGGTGTTTTTTCAACTTAATATGAGGGGAATCTCATTAATGTAAAACATAAAACCACTTTGGGCTTACCAGAAATTAGTGCATTTTAGATTTCTAGGCAAAGCAAATCCAATTTTATATATACCAAAATATGTATATATTTAAAATTTTTTCTCTGAGAACAATATAAATGAAATTCACCGATGTTTTTTGTTGCAGTAATTTTCAATTGCTAGGCACCTACTTCAGTGAAAAGATATTAAATTGAACTTGTCAGAATAAGGCCACTAATTCAATATTATCACCAGTTTAAAAAGTAATTTGTATAAATTCCACTAAGTCACTGGAAACCATTGGCATAGACATTGTCTATATCAAGCGCCTCAGTGATAGTTCTTACCGTTCTGAGGTTTAAAAAAATGGAATCACTGGATAATTATATACTGAGACAAGCTAGTAGGAAAAAAATTAATTTAAATCATATTTAAGTTTACTGTTTGTATATCAAGGTGGAACAGAACTGTATTTATTACATAACTCATCTTGTATAACTTAGTTCAATTATTACCATAAGCCAACAGGAAGCTTCAGTAAACACTGGATTACAAGGCTGCTATCACATCTTTCCCAGACAGTGAGAACACAGCAGAGACTTCTCCCTGCAGTGTGCATAAGCCACATTAATGACCTAACATTCTGTGATTCAGTTTCTGCTCTAAGCAAACTACTCCAGCCCAGTGACTTTAAAAAACAACCTCCAAAATCTACCTTTCGGCCTTATTCAGGAGAGGAGCTGGGCCACAAAGATAGCAGCAGTGTCTCGGGCAATGCCTGGGATGCTGTCCTCCACTGCCAGTCTGAAGGCAACCAAGGCAGATCATGAAGCATTCCCAAGCAGTAAGTGCTTCACAACAGACACTTAGGTGGAGTCCTTCTGACATAGGTATGTGAATATGAGGGAATTAGGAAAGTTATTTGGGGGGGGGGAGGGTGAGTCTGATGACAAAGAACTATTTTATCCCTTTAAAAAACTGAGTTCTGTGACCTTAGGGTCAGGCTTGGGGCCAAGAGGAACAGAGCTGGAATTTAAAACTACTTAAAAAGGGAAGGGTTACAGTCTTGATATTAGAATGAGGAAATTGGACTTACCTGAGTGGATGCTAAGCTGATCCACCTTGGGACTTCCTACCCTTTTTGGGGAGGGAATGGGGGTATGGGGAGAAGGGAGGCTGAAGGCTGACAGGGAGCAGTTGGGAAGGGCAAGGGAGGGGGAGCAAGGGGATACATGGATGAAAAAGGCCTTTATTTTATAAATAAAATTTTTAAAAAATTATTAAAGGAAGGGTTAATAACCAAAACCGCAGCAGATTTTATGCCCCAGGAATAAATGTTAGCATATCTATCATTCACATGTGGGCTCATGCAATTTATCTTCAATTAGAATTATTTATCTATTCAGCAGCTGAAGCCCAAGAACTGCTGATACTCCCATCTTCAGGAAGCATCTTCAGTCTCTGGACTCTGGCCTTTCTTAAGCAAAATGATGATCACACCGTATAGATCACTTGTTCTAGAAAATCATTTTGGCCTGATTTGTAGGAAGCTGCACTGCCAGCATTTCCAGTAGCAGCAGCAGCAGCAGCATCTGACCCTCCTGGGCTCCATAGAGACTAGGCTTCTGTAGTTTCATCAGGTCTATAGTGAGGTCCAATCCACCAAGAAAAGAGCACATACCTTTTCAATCCAAGATTTACTCCTATGTCCAGAGTTACTGTAGCTACTTAAGAGCCATTTTAGAGTTTAGTCCACATTTAGGAATCACCTAGATATCTGCAAGTAAGTTCTTTATCTCTATCTGGTCAGTCTTGATGTACATCAGTGACTCACATAACCCAACTCACACACTCAGCATCTGGCTGAGCTCACCTTTACAAACCCTCTAAGATCATGAACATCAAAGATCCCTTTTCATACATAGCTCAGTGCCAACTAATAAAAGCAAAAGAATCCAGAGGTCAATGCATTTGACCCAGTGTGTTGGAAGGGTACATTTGAGGAGATATTGAGTGTTTCACTTCAGAGAACTGGCTCCTTTTTGGAAAAGCAGGCCAATCATTACTAAAGGAATCCTCTTGCAGCATTTAATACACTATGAGCAATACAAAGGCATTTCTCCTAATAATTTCTCCATGGACCACTTTCCCTGGGAGTATGTCTTGGGTGGAATGACACTCCACAGAGAGGTCTGAGAAATACGGCTTTGGCATGGTGGTATTTTCAAGAGGCTTCATTAATTCCCCAGTCTGTTTTTCATTTTGGTTTAAATTAACAAAAATCACTGTTAGAGCTATTGAGCCTGGAATTTCACACACACACACACACACACACACACACACACAATGAGAGAGTACTGCAAACCATATATTGTCTTTCCACCTACATATAGAACATAGGTTTACAGTACTGTGTAATTTTGACCTCCTTAGCAAGAGCATATTCAAACTCAGCCATACTAGCTAGTCCTGATGGTGGTTGTGCACATACCTGAGTGAACTAATCAGTTCACAAAGACTGCTTAAAGCCAAGACAGTAGGAGGAATAATTTTCAGTTGCCCAAATGGAAAAATGAGCAAATATTATATAAAGCAATTTATAACAACTTGTTTAGAGATTCATTCAGGAATCTCTATGCAGTAGATCTGGTAACATTCACAGAGCTATCTTTTTTTGATATGCACTCATATTTCACTGAGATATGGTCTGAAAGTATATAATTAGCTGATTGTATGCATATGTAAACAACATGACACATACTTAAATAACTCAGAAAGCCATCTCATCGCTAGGCGCTGAATCTCACCATACCTCTGACTTTCAAGCAGCCCACCACAACAGCAATGCCCTCCCTCAGGCAACTCATGACCCAGCTGCTGCATAAAGTGACTTTACCGAAAAAACTCACTTCCTTGATCCACATCACTACTGGCATTCTGGAGAATTCTTTTCTGAAAGCTGTATGTTGTTGGACAGTAGGTAAGGTGCTGAACAGGACCTCTGGTTTCTACCATTTAATGTCACTAGCACCCACTTTGGGTCTTTACATGTTGCTTACATATAATCAAGCAAGTCCAGTTGAGAATACTTGCTCCTAAGCTTACATTAAGCTTATGTCTGGGCTTTGCTTCCTTGAGGAATCCCTTTTACAGGCACAGAAACAGCTAACAAACATCTAGTATTTAGCAGCACTAGAAGCATCTTTCTCAATTTTGTGTGATCAGAAACAAAGGAAATCTTTGAATGTTGGAGAATTGCTGGGAAGAAGCACTGTATTTCAGAGAAAATTACATTTAACCTTACAGTTTATATTAATAAGAATATTATCTGAATTGGGTGATTTAACTAATATAACAATCAGAAAACATTCACTACAACTCATGTTATAACCTGTGAATCATAAGGACTGAGGTATTCTAAGGATAAAAAACAGCAATCACCAATAGCTACCTCAGACCAGTCTCTTCTTTGACAGAACATTCTCTATAAAAGTCTCAATTCAAAAACTTTACATATATCCTTTAAAGTGCTTGCATGAACTGTAGCAAAAAGAAATCTGTGTCATGAAAGTTGTTGGTCCTTGTCACCAAGCACATTATCTAGTTTCAAGGTCATTTTCTCAATGTCCACATCTCCAGCTCTGCTACAGTCATCAACTCCAGACACAACACCTGCTTTATTTTGTTCTTTTCTCATTGTGTTTAAGCACTTCTCAAGTCTCTTTATGAACAAGTCCACATCCTGTGTCTTCATCCCAATAGCTGCCGCGGCATTGAGGTAAGCACAAGGGTAATTATCCGTGTGGGACATGAAACCTTGGAAAGTGTGGCCACTCACAGTCTGCACAGATCCAAGAGGCACAGCTCTGAAAGAGAAAACATTTATCAACCTGAAGTGTTTCTCGATGGTAACAGATGCCACCAACAAACAAGGCACCTGTCTCACTAAGCCATATAACCAACTAAGAATCTGAGAAACAGCATAAATCATGACTTATGCAGACAAATTGTCAGCTTAAAATAAAAGTATAAAATACAATTGAATAGTCCTGCCTAGCAATGACCATTTACTTACCTTCTATAATAGAGAACAAGAAGCTCAAGGAATCCCAGAATCTTTACATCTTCTTCAAAGAAGTAACAATAACAATTTTTTTTAATGTGAATTGGTGTCCTGCCTGCATGTATAACTGTGTAAGGGTGTCAAATATTGGAATTACAGACAGTTGTTAGCTGCCATGTGGATGCTAGGATTGAACTCAGGTCTTCCAGAAGAATAGCTAGTGCTCTTAACCATCCCTCCTGCCCACAATAACAAATTTAGTTTTGTGCCAAATCTAGAATCTGACTTCAACTCTGTAAGCTCAACTGTTCTGGTTTACTGTTACCTCACCATCAACAAATAAGATTTCCAACCATGAAACCAGCACTGTGTAATAAAAGGGTTCACAGTGAGCTCTAGGTCTATGTAAATTCTTCACTAGGTAGACATCAGCACAGCAACATCATATACATTATTTAAGGTTGATTTCCATAGCATCCTTAAACACAAGCAGATTTCTAATCTTTTACTTTTAAAAAACCAATAAAGGCAAGGAGGTGGTGGCACATTAATCCCAGCACTCAGGAGGCAGAGGGAGGAGAATTCTGTGAACTGGAGGCCAACCTGGTCTACAGAGTGAGTTCCAGGACAGCCAGGGCTACACAGAGAAGTCTTTTCTCAAAAAACAAAAAAGGAACAAGAAAGAAACCAATTAAGATCAACCCACACATAAAGACAAATAGTGGCCTCATTCAAAACCATTTTAAAAGCATCAAAACTACACAGTATACTGACAGTTTCTCAAGTTAAAAGCTGAACTGACCTAAGATTTTTTCCCCCTTTGAACAAGTTGTCATTTAGCCAGCTGAGGTCAACCCTCGAGGAGAAACAGGAAGATCCTGAGGCCAGCCAGGGTACATAGCAAAACACTAGTACAAAACAAGACAATGGAACCAGAGCAATGGCTCAGTGGGTAAGAGCTCATACTCTTCTTGCAGAAGATCCAGAGGATCTAAATTCCATTACCAGGACCCACACCACAACCTGCCTGTGACTCCAGCTCCAGGAAAATCCAATCAAAGCCCAAATAAAAACCAAGTCTTTTAACACAGGCATTTTACCCTCTGTAAGTATGGTGGTTTGAATAAGAATGGTCCCCATAGACTCACATATTTGAATGCTTGGCATCAGAGAGTGGCACTACTTAGAATTTACTTAGAAGAATTAGGAGCTGTGGTCTTGTTGGAGTGGGTGTGGCTTTGTAGGAGGAAGTATGTCACTAAGGGTGGGGTTTTGGGGTTTCAAACCAGGCCCAATGGCTCTCTTGTTCTTTCTGCTACCTGCAGATTCAGATGTAGAACTCTAGGCTACTTCTCCGGCACCATGTCTACCTGCCTGTCACCATGCTCTCCACCCTAATGAAAATGGACTAAACCTCTGAAACTGTAAGGAAGCCCAAATTAAATGCTTTCCTTTCTAAGAATTGTCATGGTCATAGTGTCTCTTCACAGCAATAAAACACTAAGACAGATAGAGCAAAATGCTTTTATAGAAATGTGATGGAAAGCATTTAGAACAAGCTACATCATCTTTCTCTAATATAAAACAGCTGATTGTGATGCCCACATACATGTGAGCAGAAAGTATACTAAGGTAATACTGAGTCAAAAAAAGGCATAACTCTTCTAGTTTAATGATCTGGTTAGTTTTTATTGCCAACCTAACACAACTTAAAGTCAAATGGAAGAGGGAACCTCAGATCAGACTGCCCTCTGGGCTTATCTGTGGGATATTATCATGAATGCTAATTAATGGAGGTGGGACCATCTCACTGTGGGCAGTACTATTCCTAGGCAGGTAGTCCTAGACTGTTTTGGAAAGCTAGCTGAACATAAGTGAATCAACGAGTCAGAAAACATCTTTCCTCAATGGTTTCTACTTTAATTCCCACTTGAGTTGCTACCCTGACTTCCCTCAATGATGGACTATGAACTGGAATATAAGCTAAATAAACACTTTCCTTCCAAATTTGCTTTTGGTCAAAGTGTTTTAATCATAGCAACAGAAATATAACTAGAACGATCAGAAAACAGTATTTCCTTAACAACTTTCCCACTTGAAATTGATAGCAAAGATGACTTACTTCTAGTTTACTATTATAAAATGACAATACTGAAGATCATATAAGAAAGAATTAGACAAAAATCTACACAGATCCTGGGCCTTGCAAGACAGGAAGCCTGAAAGTTCTAGGCCCGACTGGGTCACATAGGAAGTCAAGGTCAGCCTGGACAACTTAGTGAGAGCCTGTCTGAAAATAAAAAGAGACCTGAGGATGTGTCCGAGGTCAGATGTTTACCATGCAGGCCTTAGGCCCTAGGTTCAATCCCTACAATTTGCAGCAGCAGCTGCTGCAACAACTCATCCAGAGGCACTAAAGCAAACAAGATTCCTGTCTTCCTGTATTTTGACCACAGAGTCCAGAGGTGGAGTGTTAACAGCCTCACAGGCTAATTGCCATATTGTTCTTTGACACAGTGAATTCTCAAGCATGGTTCAGTATATAGTGAGGGGCTACTGATGAGAAGTCCTTGATTAAACTTTTTTTTTTTTAAGAAGAAGCCAACATAAGCACTTTTATTGCAATAAAACCTAAAATTCATTATGTGGTATTGGGTAGGGCTAAGAAGTCAGAAAAAAGAATATTAATCTCACCAAATCACCATATAGGATAGAAAAAGACAAGAAGAACTGAAGAAGAAAAAGTTAAGAAACTGCAATCAGCAGAGTCAAGCACCCAAACCCAGTAGGTACTAATAACAGCATCACTGTCTTGAACAATGCTCACTGGACTTTCACTTGCTGGCATATACATAAACAGTATCTTCCATTTCAAGTTCTTAAAATTTAGGAAGTAGAGCTTTGACATTATTAAGATTACACAAGTCTTGAAAATCCATTAGAAAAACCATAGGATAAAACCAAAACAGGTCACAAAAGCTACAGATGCTCCTGCTGGCTAAGGGACAGACACATATTTTGTCCTAAAGGTGACATCAAAAGCAAATAAACTCATCTCTTACATCTACTCACCTGGCTCCAGAAACTTGTCTGGTAAAAAGCATGGAGCCAAGCTGAGTGACAGCTTTGTCATGGTGTCCATCTAGTGTCCTAAGTGTCATAGCTAGGAGAAAAGAAAAATAATTTAACAAGCTTTTAGATTACAAAACCACCCAAGAAAAATAATGATAATGAAACTACTTTTATTCATTGTCCTGTAGCATAACAGCACTTTATTGTACTTGACAAATTACACCAAGAATTGTTTTCATATCAGACAAACATAATTTTAAGCAAATATGTTCACAAATCATGGACAAAATTTGTTCACAAATCATGGACAAAATTTCCGTATCACTGTGATCAATGGAGCTGCTAAGTGAATCGAACCAAACTGGAAGAACTTAAGCAATATGTATATTATATGTATATCTCAGTAATATAAGACCCAGATCAAATGCAGACACAAATGTACAACTGCCATTCTGAGACTGCATGGTAAACCATATCCTTGGTATCCCACCACTGGCATAGCCATCACTTATTTAAGACTGGCTAGCCAAGCTAGACACTTTACACTGCTATACTGGCTGGTTTTGTATGTCAGCTTGACACAAGCTAGAGTCATAAAAGAGGAAGGAGCCTCAATTGAAGAAATGACTACAGGGCATTTTTCTCAATCAGTGATCAATGGGCGAGGGTCCAGCCCATGGTGGGTGGTGCCATCCCTAGGATGCTGGTTCTGGGTTCTTTAAGAAAGTGGGCTGAGCAAGCCATGAGAAGCAAGCCAGTAAGTAAGCAGCTCCCCTCCAGGGCCTCTGCATCAGCTCCTGCCTCCAGAATCCTGCCCTGTTTGAGTTTCTGCCCTGACTTCCTTTGGTGATGAACAGCAATGCTGAAATATAAGCCAAACAAACCCTTTCCTTTTCAACTTGCTTTTTGGCCATGGTGTTTTGTTGCAGCAACAACAAACCCTAAAACAACTGTCTCAGCCATTCGTAAGCAATTTTGTGTGACAGATTATCTCTATCTTAAAGATAGGGAAAGGGACTGGCAACTAAAATATGGTAGAACTGATGTTCCCAAAATAACCTGCTATGTGGCAAGGATTAGGGGCTTTGTATTAAGTGTTGGTGCCCACATGGCTCTCCATGAATGCACATTCCAAAAAGGCTACAGTTATAAATGATTCACTTTCCTCAACTGGATGAGAAATTCAAAACATATTCTATTTCATGTATTTACAAACTAATTATGAAGCTTTTAAATACTTAAGCATATAAAAGTCAATTATTCACGTTTTAAAAATGTTCTTTATTAGGTGTTTGTTTGTGGGCAAGTGCACATATGCTTGTTTAGTTGCTTTAGAAGCCAGAAGAGGGTGTTAGATTCCTTAGAGCTGTAGAGAGTTGACTTGTCAGAGCTGGGAACTCAAATCCTCTGGAAGAGCAGCAAGCATTCTTAACCACTGGGCATTCTTCTAACCCACTACATTCACCTCAACAGTCCCTGAACTATGTAACAGAAGTATTAGTCCTTATATAAGCAGACCAATTCAAACATGCAGAGGCTGAGGAAAATAAGCAAAGGCACTGAAAATGCTATTTTTGTGACTGTTTAATGGCGTAAATGTTCACTATAAAAAGCAAGCCATAAATTACTTCTGTATATTCGTTATATTAGCTATTGACTTTGATTCCTTCACTAGATAGGTTCTACCTTAGAGAAACATTAAAGCATTTCTAAAGGCTAACTAAATGTCAAGTTATCATTAATGGTGGGATGGATTTAGAAATATCAGCATAATTAAAACAAGATCACTGTTTCTATGAATGACAACTTCCTCCTAAAAATGTCTCAAAAATACTTTATTTTAATTAGGAAAGAAAATTACCTAAAGATATAGGGTTATGAGGTGTCTGTAGTAGTCTTTCATTGTAGGCCTCTGCCAACTTCTTCAGTTGGGTGGACAAATAAACAAACATTTCCTGAAATAACAAAATACCACACTTAAAATTCAAATAAATACAACTTAGGTTAATACAAAATCTGACTGGTATGGAATATATGTTACTTACCATCTCCCATGTCTCTCCTTTGACACAACACAGTGGGATTCAGAGACATTGTAAACAACAGACTGGGGGAGGCAGCCCAGCCCATTTCTGCTTTCATCTGCAGAACTTTCAGAGTTAACATGCAGAGGAATTTTGATGGGAAGGGCAGTATATCGTTATGTTGCCAGGCTAGAGGTGAACTTCTGACCCTCTAGCCTCTGCTGCCCAAGTAGCTGTGATTTAAGTATATACTGATACATCTGGCAAGAGCAAGCCCTCAGCCTAAACAGCTATCCATTTCTGGACACAAAACCAGCAGAGCAGATGACTTCTCTTGCAGCTCTTCAGCCCTCGGCACTGTTCTACTGTAGCAGAAGTCCTTTCACAGCGCCATTAGTTCCCATCCTTCTCAGACGACCTCCCCCTCTAACTACTGAAGATAGTCTCCCAATGCTAAACATAGCCATTAGCACAAGTCACACAGTAAGCTCAAGTGTGAAAAGTAAACTGCCTTGTGTGTTTGCACTGTGTGTATGTCCCCAGGTCAAACTAGGGACCTTCCGCATGCTAGGTTAAGTAGTCTACCTCTCAGTCATGTCCTCAGCCCCAAATCTATTCTGTTTAAGGTACACACAGCTAAAATTAGCAATTCTCTTAACTCAACGCAAAGGCTACAATAAATAAAACTAAAACCTGTTCTACTTTGCCAATAGCAAAAATGTAATGAATGTTTCTAAGCCTAAAATGTCACACATATAGACATAGCAGTATAACTGAGTCCTCAGCTATTTAACTGAAAAATTATTTTCTTCTGCTTCTGCTTTTGAAAAGGTGCAAAGATGAAAACCTACCCACATCTACCTGCAGTTGGATGAGTCGGCTTTCACTGACCTCATCCACAGTCAAACATAAATTCTAAAGAGACACCAAAGCTACCAGAGGACACGACACATTCAGAGTTCAAAGGCCACTAAACCTGTTTCTGCTCTCCCCGAAGGTCTAAAGTCCATTGCTCAAGAGAGGAGGGGGAATGCTGTCCAGTTTTGTGAGTCATCAGTTTCCTTAGAGCTACAAAGGCCTGGACCTTTGCTGACAATATATATATTTTATATTCTCACCTAACCTAAATGTTATACTAACTACCATTCTTAATAAGAACAATTCTAAGCATGTCAGAATCATGAAATATTAAATCACTTAGTTTCTTTTTATAACCAAAATGTCAAAAATCACCATTGTTATCTGTTAGATGTGGAAGACGTCCTCTCATTATAAATATACATAATAAACACATATTTATTATATATATAATATATATAATCATGATCATGAGCTACTGAAAATATAAATTATTTTAAAGTATTTTAAAAATGTTATATAGGGGTGTTTTGCCCACATGTATGCCTATGTGCCTGGTGCCTGTGGAGGCCAGAGCAGCCTGTTGGATCCCCTGAAACTGAAGTTTCAGATGGCTGTGAGCTGCCATGGGGGTGCTGGGAATCGAACCCAGGTCCTCGGAAGAGCATCTCTTCAGTCCTTATTTTCAAGTCTTTCTGCTCTTTAGTTTACTTTCAGCAGCGCCTACATTTTCAGAGCTGTTAATATCTTTTAATGGACTTTGCTTTCTGAGCACATTTTTTAACATTCAATATTTGATTGTATCTCAAAATACATCCCTATGTGCAAGCCATGCTTGATAATGACAGCAACAACTGTCATATACAACCCCCAAAACCTGCTTAGTATTGAAAGAGCAATATTCTACTTACATAGATAGCCACAAAGTTTACAGGAAAAAAATGTTTCTGCTTACATCTTTCTTTCCTGTATAATTTAGACTATAATTAAACATAATTTAAATAAAAAATTAAGAATATTTATGACAACTGGTCATTTTCAGAAATGAAATGGAAAAGTTATGTGAAAAGGTATCTTTCCTTGAACCTTTTTGTACAATGATTTTACTGGATTATCCTCAAACCAATATTCTTTTTTTAAAGAAAAAATTATTTATTATGTATACAGTATACAGAAAAGAGTACCAGATGTCATCATAGATGGTTGTGAGCCACCGTGTGGTTGCTGGGAATTGAACTCAGGACTTCTAGAAGAATAGTCAGTGCTCTTAATCACTGAGCCATCTCTCCAGTCCCTCAAACAATATTCTAATACTTCAAGAAGCAGCACACATAAAAATTAAATGGAAGTAAAAATTTCAAAAATTGTATGGCAATTAGAACAATTTGCAATCTTTTACTACTACATCAGTGCCTAAATGTGGAATTTATGGGTTTTGTGTGTGTTTTCGTCTACTACAAAGTACACAAGTTGCTAATTTTAAATGCTCTGCACTTTTTTTAAAAACAGCTCATCTCACAGATATGAGATGCTAATGTCTTATTATCTATAATATTTATTAAAATCCTACCTGTCATCAGTAGGTCTAATACTTCCACTCTCAATAACAGCCAGGATCGCCCTTTATGGATCACTATGTTCCCCTAGCAACAAAGCTTTCATTTATCATTAAGGATACACTGAAGAAACAAAATTTTCAGTTTATGTACGTCAGTGATAAAGCCCAGTTTAAAATGGACTTCTATCTAGTATGGCTGTTAAAGAGCCAGAGAAGTGACCTTAGAGATAGAGAGTGCCGGTGCTGGCAGAGTCACCACCATGCCTCTGGCTAGAGACCTATTACACACTTCCTTGGAAGAAAAAAAGAAAAAACATAAGAAGAGATGGCTAGTTCAGAGCCCAAATTCTTATTTCATGGCTGTGAAATGTCCAGGTTGCTACAAGATTACTACGGTTTTCAGCCATGCTCAGACAGTGGTTCTTTGTGTAGATTGTTCAACAGTGTTGTGCCAGCCCACAGGAGGAAAAGCCAGGCTCACAGAAGGCTGTTCATTTGGAAGAAAGCAGCACTAATCATCTGTATACATCCTGAGTTTGTGTTTTTCACAGAAAGCCTGATCAAGTTCACTGTCTCAGTGTAACTATGTTTGATTTTATAAAGTATATGACAGTGATCTCCTACTTTGGTGTCAGTTTTTCAATAAAGCTTTAATTATGGGGAAAAAAAAAAAAGAACCAGAGAAGTGCCTCCATTTTGTATTATAAAGGTAAAATAAAGTTCAGTTTCACATTCCTGGCAGGGGCTTGCCCAGTTCAAGAAAGGCAGGTGGGATCCAGAGATGTTAGGCTGTAAAAGTCCCTAAGCATGAGCCAATCAGCAGCACATTTGTACTCTTGTCCCCAAGTAACCCTGCCTTGTGGTTTTTACCTTTAAAAAGCTTGTGTAATTTAGGGTGCTCAGCTCTTCCTTGCCTCGCTACATCTGGTGCATGGAACAAGCTCCCTGCCTGGCTTTTATCAGGCTGACAATAAACCTTGCTGTTGCATTTCAGACATCTCTGTCTCCAGTGGTCTTTCTAGGGGTCGAGCATCGGGCAGAACAGCTGTCACACTTGTAGAGTGGAACCTAATAAGTACTTAATTTGTACCTGAGCTAACTTTTCCTGAAAAGTTACCTAGATGGTACCTGCAAATGTACTCATTTGGTTATTAGAAAACTAAAAGTGTGTGTGTTCAATTCTAATCCATTAATAAGGTACTTTCAACCAGCTCTATCAACCACTGGCTAATGCCAGCAAAATTCAGAGGTTCAGATTTATTTGTTGAGACCTGGTCCCACCATGAAGTCTAGACTGCCTTGCCCTTCTTAGTGCTGGGATTACAGGTACATACCTCTGCCCCTAGCCAGAATTCGGTTTTAACTATACTTAACACAAGGAGAGAAATATTTATGTTATAATCATAAAGTAACCAAATCTCATGTATATTAGTGTTAAAGTAACTCAATTTTTAAGTTATTTTCAAATGAGGTTCATAATCAATAACAAATATTTACAGATTTTTTACTGAGTATAGAGGTTGTATTAAGTAAACTAGTAACTTAAATGAAGTATATCAAACTGTATACAGTCCATGTATTAAAGTACTAAATATCCTCTTAATATCACCGCACTGTAAAAGTATCTTTCAGGAGACTGTATAGCAATCCTACGCTAACACTGAGCTAAGCAGTTTTTACCTGATGCATGAAGGGGCTACAGAATTTGTACTATTTTCTGTTACAGTTAAATCTATAACTGACATTTATTATAAAATACTTCTGTAATGGGAGAAATTTATAGGCAGCCCAAACAAATGTGTATAGAAAGATCTTACTTACAAGAAATGAAATAATATTGATTTTCTATGTCCTTTGTGCTGTATTTAACTTAATTTTAAAAGACTCTCACTACAGATAAACAGAACCATATACCTGAATGCTAATGTCAGCTATATTTCTAGGATAAAAACACAGAACCTCATACTTTTAACAAAAAAAGGAACTGAATTATATATTAAGCATTATCTTTTGTATGGTCTTTGGACTGCAGAATGATCTGCAGTCATGAAACCCAACATCCAGAATATCCTTCACTAGAATCCAGATGTTCATAGTTCATCAAATTTCCAAGAAAATGTCTTAGGCTATATCTGTGAAACATACTGCATCATGTGATGGTGCAGGAGAAAATAGTGTTCCATGTCTGTCACAGAAGGTAAGGAACCAAAGCATGCACAGATGTACAAAAGCATGGATACTCATCCACATACAACACAGATGTCCATAACTAAAGAAAATGGTACTAAATACTGTGGCTGCACACATTCAGCAAGGCTTGCCTCATGGCAAAAACACCGCTTTCAAGGTGCTAAAGACTCACATCCAGACCCCAAATTGGACATCGTCAAGAGAGTCAAGAATTCCACTTTTAGGGCACAAATATAGTACTTCTTCCAAGTTTAGCTCTGTTATAAGCCACTGAAGATACAAATCTAGTGTTCTTCTAGAACATGGTTTGTCCTCTAGCCCCAGAACAGCTATTCTACTACCTTCCTCTTCTGTACTTGTCCAATTCACTTGCAACAATAAATGGCCATCTGCCAGCCTGGTCAGCAAAGCATTTTTCTATAAGGGGAGCTGGGCAGAATAATGGGCTTTTCTGGAATCAGGAAGAAGTGAGGACAAACTACTAAGGTTCATCTTTTTTTTTTTTTTTTTTTGCATTAAAAAAAAAAACTCAAAGAAACAGTCTCTTGTATTTTAACCTCTTTTCTTCAAGGCCTCTTCGTTAAACTCCTGGTCATTCTTCCCTTTATGAAGCAGATGCACTCATCAGGAAGGGGCTAAGGGCAAAAAGGCTCAATTCACACACAAAGTTCCACTCTCTGATCCTTTCACCCTTCCAAAAGGAAAGCCTGAGAAAAGAAACGGCTTCAAGCTGAGTTCTTGTCTGCCTCCATGTGACAGAAGTAAAGCTTCCTCTGAAGAGATATAGCTGGAAGAAATAACCTCTAAAAATACCATTGTGGGGAATAAGGGCAGAGAAGAAAAAGAAACCCAAAGTTTTCCTTTAACACTCCTTTTTTTAGTTCACGTAACAGCAATAACATAAAAAGATGCTCTCAGTGATGGTTTATAAATAGCTCTGGCTGGCACAAAATAGCTTTGCCTTAGCTTCTCCACAGCTGAACCAATAAACTACCATGATGAAATGTTCACAGCAGAGAGAAGTCCATTTAGACAAAAAAGGCTACATTTCTGCACCAAATAAATTCAATAAAAAAAATTATTTATGCTACATATACACAATTGTAGTTATGAAGGACATGCACATTTTCCACAGAAAGACTTACTGTGTGAAGACATTAAAGAACAATTTTTTTACATGCAACGCCAGAGTTCTCTGACCAGCATTTTAGTATTCTGAAAATTACTCCATTAGACAGCCTTTGTTCTAAGTAATTCTATACAAGGTATTTTAAATAAAATCAATTAGTGTATTTGAGACCCTGTGGGGTTTTAAATACCTCCACTAGATAGAATGGGAGGGTCACAGGCTCAATCATCATCTTTATGGCTCAAATGCCTAGGAAGAGGAACTGACTATTCCCTCAGTGCTATGTAACTGCAAACATGAGAAGACAGTGGTAAGACAGAGTACACAGCAGCCTGAGCAGCACCTAGACTCAGCCTTCACCAGCAGTCTGGGACTTGAAAGTAGCCAGCCAGTCCTTGAGCAAGTTTGTCTTCCCAGATCACAATTTCATATGAAGAAAGGAGGCAATCCCTACACCAAAACCTGATGAGACGACATCAAAGAATGGAGACAATGAACCTAGCAGAGGACCAGTGGCATGGGTTAGCAGGCTGACCAAGCTCAACAACCTGAGTCCTATCCCTAGAACGCACAGGGCAAGGTGAGCATCACCTCCAAAGAGCTGTCTGTCCTCTGATCCCCACAAGCACAAACCCAACACCTTAGGATCCTGATCATATGAATAAGATTTCGCTGAAGACTTGTCTTCCCTTAGCCATGACAATCTATAACAGTGACTACATTCATGGGAGTATAAAACTATACTTTTATTCTTACCATATAAAAGTCTATCTGGTTTAGCAAAGTATAATCTATACACGTAAATCTTCAAGTGTCTACTCTCCATATGTTCACATCTCTGAATTTTACAAACATACACTGCCACAAAACCACTTCAGCTAAAGACACAATTATAAGACATCTCACCACCCCAGAAAGGTGCCTCCTCCACCCAAGCCTCCAGAACTCATGTTTTTCTGGCCCTGTGTCATCTACCTTTTCCAAGGTGGCATACAGATGAAACCACACGAGTCCTCTGAGTCGGGCTCACATTGTTTATTATTTGTTGTGTGTCTGTGATTGGATCTGTCTATTGCTAAGGAAAATGCACTAGTGTGTCCCTCTGTCCATCAGATGATAGACATTTGCTTCTGGTTTGGGCAATTATGAACTGAATCATTGTAAGCACTCAACTATAGATTTTTATACAAACGCAAGCTTTCATTCTCTTGAGCTAGAAGCAGAACAGCTACTTTGTGTGAGTTGAATCTAACCTTTCTGAAGCTGCATTGCATTTAAATTCCTATGAGCAGTGTCTAAGGGTTCAGTGTCTGAGCTTCTTCAGGGCTGTCAGGTTTTTGCTGTTTTGGTTGTGTTTTTGTTTTTGCACTAGCCATCTCTAGTTAAGTATGCAACAGTTGCTCACTGTGGTTTTAATTTCCATTTCTCTAATGAATGATTTAAATCTTAAGAAATAGCCTACAATTTAAAAAGTAAACAACTATTTTTTCATGAATTAAATTAATAGAGAAAGGAAGATTGGAGTAAAATGCCACAAAGATGTTAAATGTCAAATCTATTTGAGGAGTAGATTGTTAGAGTACCTATGAGATAATAGTTATGTGTATGCTTTGAAATTATGAAGTACACCCAAAGGATTACAATTGCTAGTTGGAGCCATAGCCTAAATAGACATAAAATGTCATGCCAGGACCCTTTAGTATTACTAGATAGGAGATGGATAAAATCTTTAATCTGACCTGACCCATCAACAATTATGGAAATGTCCTAAATGAAGCTTTTCTATGTTAGCGTGTTCTAAAAGACCAGGTCTTACTATGTTGGCCACAAATTCCTGGGCTCTAGTGATCCTCCTGCCTCAGCCTCCTAAGTAGCTGAACTACTACTACAGGACCATATCACCAAGAGTATCACTTTTTTCCCCACAGCCAATATATGTAATGAATCCAGCATTTCAGCAGCGATGCAAGGATCTATTATTTTAGTATAAGAAGGTGGCCTATTCCTACTAGTTCTTCCACCTGGTACTTGCCCTTCATGGCACAACAAGCCTTCAGGCTTCAAATCACTAAAAGATAAAATTTCCATTAGTTTTTCAAGAGCCTCTATGCCAGAAGTGGTAATGAATGGCTGTGGTCCCAACACTCAGGAAGCAGAGGCAGGAGGAATGCCCACTATTTGAGGCCTACCTTGTCTACATAAGCAAGCGCTAAGCTATTCGGGGCCACACAACAAGACCCTGTCCAAAAAAAAAAAAAAAAAAAAAAAAAAAAAAAAAAAAAAAAAAAAAAAAAAAAAAAAAAAAAAAAAAAAAAAAAAAAAAAAAAAAAAAAAAAAAAAAAAAAAAAAAAAAAAAAAAAAAAAAAAAAACACAAAAACCCAGAGCGAGTAAGACTGAAAAACAGAAGGCAAGGCCTTCTCCTCTTACTCCTGATGACCTGTGTTCAATCTGCTCCCAGAGATTGTCCCCAACCTCCACACATGCACCCTGGCACATGCACATGAGAACACAAATTTTAAAAAAAAAAAAATCATTTAATAAAAATTAATACCTTTAAAGGAGAGCCCCTCTACCTTTAGGTGATAAACAAATAATTCCCAATATAGAAGCTTCAAAATAACAAATACTAATAGTAAAAGTAATGAACCTGAGCTATTCCTCAACATACCTGGACCGACAGGATTAGCTTCTATAGGAGAAATGAGAGATGAAAACCCCCAATTGTGGCTCCTATATGAGTGATACACAGGCTTCAACACCAGCACTCAACATGCAAGCAAACCTTACCTTTCTTTCCTTTAACAGCTTCTTGTAGCCATTGCAGCCAAGTGACAGCAAAGTGATGAGCACATCTAAGGACGGCGACGCTGAAGCTCTTCCTGTACAGATGGACAGGGCACATGCAAGAGGACTGATGGGGGAGGCTCTGGAAATTAACTCATCACAGCAGGCTATATGCTTTGTCCATTAGTGATCTATTTACCTGGATACATCTTGCTGATTTCCTGAATGAAGGCATCATTAAAGCCAGCAATTATAGCACCACCTACTGGAACCATAAAATTTTTGTCCAGGCTCTGAACGAAAACATCGATTCTACCAACCCGAGCCCCCTAGAATCAAATAACATGTGGGTCACATGTTAGTCACTAGGACAGAAACAGTTGCTATTAACAAATAAAGGCCACAATAATAAAAAAAAAAAGTTGTAAAAAATGATACACCAGTTTAATTTCATACCACATTTACAAAGGCTAATTTTACCTTAATTAAAAAGTAAAAATGAGTCCCTAAACAGTGCATAGACATGTTTTTAAAAGCAGGTGAAAGGCTGTAATTATCTCTGTAGCAGTACAAGTCTAGGGTTTACAGAACTGAACCACAGCTTTGGGCGGTGCTTATTATATGCAGAAGACCCAGCAGGCACTCTGCAGTGCCTGGTGGCTTTCACAGGCTAATCACCAAACCCAGAGCCTCCATGAAGCAGGTGGGGTTTTATTACCAGTGCAAAGGGGAATTCCTCTGAAACACCTTTTTACCTTAAAACTGAGTAAGAGACAAAGCATTTCTCCTGTGCCCCACCCCTGTGTCTTTTATTTGACAATAGGGTCTATGGTGAGTAAATAACTGTAATATATCTAATAAACTACAGCTGTCCAAAGTGCCAACCAAACAGCAACAATTAAGTGCCTCTCTCCAATTCTTTTTTTTCTCTTTTAGATTTGTCTGTTTTGTAGTGCTGAAGATTGACCCTGGGGCTTTATGCAAACCAGGCATAAAGCTCCAAGCCCAGTCCTTAAACAAGCTCTACTTCTACAATGTCTCTGATCACAAAAGAGAAAAGCCAAATTCTATGTTTAACATCAACCAAAGGCAAATTCATCTGTACATTCCTGGCAGTCCCAAAATCAATGCTTCTCCATAACTCCTTAACACTGTGATCTTAGATGGTCTCAATCCACTGCAAATGAACTTCAACGGAAGTCTAATATCCCCACCCAGAGCTGAACACAGGCCTACTAGAAATGTGGAACCAAGTTCCGCTTCCCATCTGACACAGCTATGACCTTCTGTCTAATGTGCTGCAATTTTTCCTCTTAAAAATTGAGATACTATCTAAATTTCAACTCACATAGTTTTTTTCTTTATCTGCAGCCACAGATTTTCAATCTGTATTCACAATCTACATTCCTTTTAATATTATAACTGCATTTGACCTTCATTTTCACACTTCCTCCCCACTTCTGAATCTCAGCGAGAATGGAAATTGTAGATAGCTGGCCTAATCTGAGAGACCAGATGTAAGCAACAGGCAGAGGCACCAGAAGCCAGAGAGGAGAGCAGACTACCAGAGGCCATCACCTGACTGTTTCAGCCTTATTCTTGCCAGTGTTCTTATTTCCTAACTATGAGCAGAAGTGAACCCACCTCACCTCAGGAAGAGGAAGCAGCATAAACTCCAACAGAATAAATGATGAAAAAGCAGAGCAAGTGGTACCAGGTAAAGAGTGGCCAGAAATACTGTCAGGCTTTCTGAGAGGAGCATGAGCCTGAACTGGGAGGGGAGGACCAAGTGAAGGAGGGACTGGGCTCCAGACTGCTACACCAGCCCTCTCACCACCCATACTGCACACTCCATCACAAGAAAACACTAGCTCTCAGAAATGCTCAAGGGTCGCACTCCCCACACTAACAAAAGGCTGCCACTAAGAAAGAGAATGAAAAGACATAGCAGGGTGGAAGATGACTGAAAACAGGCTGCAGCACTGTGTCCCCAGCACATATTGTGGTAGTTTACACACCAAGGGGACCTCAGAAAATCCACTGAATGAATTAACAATCAGGCATGTGGCTAAGAAGCAATAACACACACTTTGCTGGAGTTCATAACAACTGAAGTCTCTCTTCCCACACTTTGGAACTTCACATTCCATTCTAAACAGTCAATCCCACACACATATTTTTATAGCTCTACTATGTGCCTCTATATTAATCTGGCCTAACATCTCAAATTAGGCATTTTTGTAAATAAACCACAAGTATACTTCTTGAGACTTCATATACATAAGAGTATTTTATCTACTCAGAACCAAGTCATTCAGGGGCATCTTTTGAAGATGCTCAGACATTTCAAGTCTGTTTTCTTCACTACTTATGTAAGTGCTGTGATCCTGCTTTCTCAGAACTTATGGCTTTAGCGTGTTCTGTTTTAGGAAAATCTAGAGTCCTGTTATTACACTGTGCTAAACAAGCTATTCTGCAGCTAGGAGATCTCAGGCCAGTCACATAAACCACTGAGCGTTATTTCTACATATACAAACAGGAACAATGACCAGTACACCTTATCATTAGAATTAGTTTTAAAAGAACACATAGTGTCCTTGGTAAGCTGTCTACATTGTCACAGCTATGAGTTAAAGTTAACTCTGCTTAGCATGTCATAAAATAGCAGTCAGAACTCAACAAGACCTATATGCTTTTGTTGTTTAAACCAACAATGCCATGATCTCATATAGGCCAATCTGCAAAAATGTTTACTTACTACTAAAAGACAAGTCAATTTTAGAAGGTAAGATAATACCTACAAGACAGCATCTGCATTTGAGACCCTGAAAAAGCAGGGTACCAGGGAGAACATTCCCAAGGACATTTCACATCAGCTCCACAACTGCTTCCCTTAGTCTTTCTCTCCATAAGCAGTCAAGTATTCAAAAGTATGTTTTGAGCCCCAGAATCCTGAGTACTTCTCAGTTAGGGAGTAACATCAGAGTAAATGACGCATCTGAGGCTGCAGAGACAGCTCAGCAGTTAGGGAGCATCAAGGACAGACTTCTGATCCCAGCACCCACCTATGGCAGCTCACAAATCACCTTTAACTCCAGCTCCAAGGGATGTAATACCTCTTCTGGCCTCTTCAGGCCATCTCTCTCCCATTCCCTCACACACATTAAATAAATAAATCAAAATAAATCTTTAAAATGCTGTGTGTGAAAACAATATAGGCCTGTGGAAAGTATAAACACATAACAAGGCTTAAAGTATTTGTTAAATGTACACAACGACAACAGCTATGTGAAAATAGTACCTTCACAAAACAGAAAAATGTTCATTATAAATGATTAGACATACTTATGAGACGGCTGTGCCTTTCTTTAAAAGACAGCTACAATCCCCTGCTCCTTCCCTTTATAAACTTTTAAAGATGCTGCTGCAATTGAATTTTCAAAGTACTAAAGACACAAAAAAGAGGATGGGAGGGAGCGAGACTGATTCTGTGGTTAAAGGCGCTCACTCGCCCCCAGGCCTGACAGGCCAAGTTCAATTCCTGGACTCGTCATATGGCTGACAGAAAGAGCTGACTCCTACAAGCTGTCCTCTCACGTCCATGTGCGTGCATGAACGTGCGCGCACATACACACACACACACACACACACACACACACACACACACGCACGCACAAATAAATGCAGTAATTTTTTTCAGTATTAGAAACTAAAGAGAAGAACAAGCGGAAAGGAGGGAAAGGAAAAGTGAGTCGTCCATGTGAAGTGTTTCCACAAGTTCCAGCACAGAACACCATATACCTTTCTTCTGCTCCTCACGCATCACACATGAGCCATCTGCAGCTGGGAGGCAGCCTTGAAAAGTTAAGGAATGATGAAAGACACCAAAAAACGTAAGAGTGAACTAGTAAAGATAACAGAGCAGCAGCTACTAAAAGATTCTCTAGATCCTGCAAAATACTTCAATGCTTTACATTTTTTTAAGATTTGAAAATATATGTTTATGCAATCCTGCTCAATAAAAGAACTTCAGGAGGCATCACCATCCCTGACTTCAAGCTATACTATAGAGCTACAGTAATAAAAACAGTCTGGTACTGGCATAAGAACAGATTTGTAGATCAATGAAATAGAATTGAAGACCCCAACATTTACCTACACACCTATGAACACCTCATTTTTCGACAAAGAGGCCAAAAATATCCAATGGAAAAAAGATAGCATCTTCAACAAAGGTGTTGGCATAACTAGATGATAATATGTGGAAGAATGCAAATATCTAATCACCCTGCACAATACTCAAATCTAAGTGAATCAAAGACCTCAACATAAACCCAGCTACACTAAACTTGATAGAAAAGAAAGTGGGAAATACCCTCCAATGCATTGACCCAGGTGACCACTTCCTAACTATAATACCAGTAGGACAGACACTAAGAACAATAATCAATAAGTGGGAACTCCTGAAACTGAGAAGCTTCTGTAAGGCCAAGAACACAGTCAATAAGACAAAAAGACAGCCTACAGAATGGGAGAAGATTTTCACCAATCCTACAAGTGACAGAGGACTGATCTCTAAAATACATAGAGAACTCAAGAAACTAGAGCCTAAAACCCTAAATAACTCAATTAAAAAATGGGGTTCAGAACTAAAAAGAGAATTCTCAAGAGAATTGCAAATGGGGGAAAGGCACTTAAAAAACTGCTCAACATCTTTAGCCATCAGAGAAATGTAAATCAAAACAACTTTGAGATATCATCTTACACCTGTCAGAATGGCTAAGATCAAAAACACAGATGATTGCCTATGCTGGAGAGGCTGTGGAGCAAGGGGAACATCCCTCCATTGTTGGTGGGAAAGAAAACTTGTACAGCCACTCTGGAATGCAGTATGGCAGTTCCTTAGAAAACTAGGAATCAACCTTCCCAAGGACCCAACAATACCACCATTGGGCATATACCCAAAGGACACACATTTGCACTCCAAAAGCATTAGCTCAACTATGTTCATAGCAGCATTATTCATAACAGCAAGAACCTGGAAACAACCTAGATGTCCCTCAACTGAAGAATAGATTAACAAACTGTGGTATATCTATGCAATGGAGTACTATTCAGCAGTAAAAAAAAAAAAAAAAAAAAAAAAAAAAAAAAAAAAAAAAAAAAAAAAAAAAAAAAAAAAAAAAAAAAAAAAAAAAAAAAAAAAAAAAAAAAAAAAAAAAAAAAAAAAAAAAAAAAAAGACATCATAAAATTTGCATGCAAATGGATGGATTTGGAGAATATCCTCCTGAGGGAGGTACCACAAACCCAGAAAGATAAGCAGGAGATGTACTCACTCATTAGTGGACTTTAAACAAAAAGCAAAGAACGCCCAAGCTGCAAACTACAACCCATAAACAGCTTGGGATCAAAAGAAACTTAAGAGAGATATCCAGGGATTTCCCTAGAAGAGAAAATAGAGATCTTCCTAGCTAATTGGGAGCATAAGGGGTTGCAACCAAGAAGGTGTGGGATTGAGTGAGAAGGAGATGACTGAGTGAGAGGAGCAACAAGGAGGGAGAAAAAAAAAAGAGAGAGAGATGGAGATATTAATAGAGGAAGCCAATGTGGAGTTGAAAAAAGACCAGGTGCTAGGGAAACCTCTAAGAACTCACAGGATGTCCCTGGCTAGGTCTCCAACCAATAGTGAATATGTTGCCTAGACAGGACTTCCTCATAATCAAATGAATAGACACCCCAAGTGCCATCACAGAACTTACATCCAACAAGGAATAGAGGTAGAGGCAGAGATACAGGGCTGAGCACTGGGCTGAGCTCCTGGTCCAGCTGAGAGCAGGGGAGGAGAGTCTATATGAACAAGGGGATAGGGCTTATGAGGAAAATTCCCACAGTGGTGGCTGGCTAGAGCTCTGGGGAGCTCACTGTATTAATAACAGCCACTGGGAACCTTCAAGAAAAGGAACTAAGCCCTCCAAGGATAGGAAACTGTCCACTGACATGGGCAGTATGTGGAGCCTCGAGGGGAGGGATCAGACTGTGTTTCTATGCTTCGTGGACTGGCACTTCGGAGGAGCCCATTCCCTCCAGAGGAACACCTAACCCAGTCTTGACATTAGGATGAGGAAATCAGACTTGCCTGGAGTGGATGCTGAGCTGATCCACCTTGGGACTTCTTGCCCTTTTGGGGGAGGAGATGGGGGATGGGGAGGAAGGAGACTAAAGGCTGACCAGGAGGGGTTGGGAGGGGGAGGAAAAGCAAGGTGATACATGGAAAAAAAAGACTTTATTTTATAAATAAATTTAAAAAGAAAATATATGTTTATGTATTTACATGGTTCATTCTTACTTTTCCTGTTTTTTCTTCTATATAAAATATGATCACCAATATAGTCTTTGAAATACTATAGTTCAATACACTAGAAAAATGAGGGTTTAAAAAACAATCTCAGAAAGTTAAGAATGATACTGAAATAGTTCTATGTCGATAAGAAACCATCAAAGCTATTTCCCAGGGGCAGGAGAAATAGATCACCCATTAAGAACACTTAGTGTGTAACCATGTGGATCAGAGTTTGGATCCCAGAACCCATGTAGCAAGTCAGACGTTTCACACACACTAAACCTGAGTTCCATAAAGGATGAAGACAGGAGGCCCACTGGGGCTTGCTGGCTTCCATCCTACCTGAGCATATTCAACCTACAGGTTCAGAGAAAATCCGGCCTCAGTGGACCAGGAGAACACTCAACACCGTCTTCTGGGCCCCCACTGCACAAACAAGCCTGTGAGCGCTACACACGCACACAGACATACGTATACACATAAAATATACGCATAAACAACTAAATCTTTAAAAGTTACTATCCAATTACCATCATACTACCTAGCAATAATGACTTTTACTAACAGAGTACTGGATTTAACTTTCTAATGCTCCCCAAAGAAGAAAGATCTAAATAATTTTTACTGTATTATGTTGAAAAATAAGTCATCCTATAGTATATAATATTAATATAATAATTCACCTGCTGAATGAGATGCATGCACTTGGAAGACTGTAATCCATAAGCGTTGTTGACTACATGCGGAATGTCATAATTAGCACAAATCACAGCCAGTTCTTCTAATCTACAAACATAAACATTTACAGAAAGACATACTCATACTGTGCTTTATAAATAATTATGGAAAGTTTTTATTAATAGTCTTAAGGTGTATCAGGGGAAGAAAGAGGGGGTGACAAACTGAATTCTGTCTGTAGTATCTTTGCATGTAATTCATCAGCCTGGAAATACATAGCAAACCCTTTAGAAACACTTAGAAAACCTTTTAATGTTACCAATAAATGAGAAAAATAAAATATTTACAAAAGCTTAAATACAAAAGGCAGGCAAGGGCAGGAGGATCTCTGTGAATTTGAGGCCAGCCGAGTCTACATAGTGAGTTCCAGCCAGGACTACACAGAAAGTTCCAGGCCAGCCAGGCTACATACTGAGACCTTGTCTCAAAGAAAAAAAAAAGTCTGTAACGGTAATTTTTAAATAATTTCCAAACGTCTTACATAGGAAGCACAGAGATTAGATGACGCTCCCAAAGTGCTGCACTCCCCTTACAGCCCTAACTGCTCACCCCATGAAACCGACAAAATAAGCGTATCTAAAAAACGTATTAAGAAATCTCACGGAATTATTTAAAATGCACTTTCAAGTAGACCTTAACTTAAAAAAGAAAAAAAAAAGGGGGGGAGGGGGCTGTAATATTCTTCTATCAAAACCCACTGGCACTGCCTAATAAGCTGGGTATATCCTTTTAAAAGTTGCTGGTTTCAAATCTGCCCTTCTTCCCTTTCATTTGACTCCCCTCATATAAAGGCACTCACTTTCAAAGTCTAATTTATGTTAAGAATGGTAACAAACAACAACACAGCAGAGGTCTCTTCTCAAAACTCAATACTACCTGTGACTAAAGCCACCTATTAAAAAAAAAGTCAGCACACTGAAAAACTGTAACTAAATCCTGTGATGCAATTAAACCAATTTTTAAAAAATTTTTGTTTCACAAATAGAACTTGGAAGCAAAGCATTTTTATGCTTCTTTCCACAAAGAGGTATTTAAAATGCATGGCACAGGAAAGCAAAATGGATTTCTTTGAGTTCAAG
Source organism: Sigmodon hispidus (assembly GCA_004025045.1). Lineage (NCBI taxonomy): Eukaryota > Metazoa > Chordata > Mammalia > Rodentia > Cricetidae > Sigmodon > Sigmodon hispidus. Next base: position 47,533 of record PVIH01011479.1, read on the forward strand.
GCCAGACTATTTTGCACAGTAAATCCCAGGCCAGTCAGACACACAGCAGGACCCTGTTTCAACTAAGTAAGTGAGTGGTATGCGTGACATATCTATTTTTTTCTAGATGTGAACAAGTATGTTTTAAAGCTATAAATGGAAACAGGGTCATGTTCATTTGTCAGAAACTTTCAGTTTGCTTCCTTGAAGTATTATGAATTGTAGTTTGGATAAAAATGGCCCCCCATAGACTCAAATTTGAATGCTTAGTCATCAGGGAGTTGAATTGCTTGACAAGGAATAGGAGGTTCAGCCTTGTTGAACATATGTCACTAGGGTGGGCTCTGAGCTGTCAGAAGCTCAAACCAGAACAGTGTCTCTTTTCGCTGCCTGCGGATCTAGATATAAAAACCTCAGCTACTGCTCCAGCTTCACGCGTGTGCTACCATGCTCCCTCCATGATGATAATGGACAAAACCCCTCAAACTATGAGCAAGCCTCAATGAAATGTTTTCTTTATTATCATGGTGTCTCTTCATAGCAATACAACACTGACTAAGAAATGGATAAAACCTGATTTTTAGGGCTGGAGAGATGGATCCATCTGTCAGTAAAGCTCCCGCCTTGCAAACATAAGGACCTGAGTTCAGCTCCTCAGAAGCCACATTAAAAAGTCAGGTGTAGCAGTGTGTGCCTATAACCCCAGCACCAGGCAGGCAAAGGCAGCATGATTCCTGGGGCTTGAGGGATAGCTCTTCTAACTGAAGCAGGGAGCTCCAGGGTTAGTGGGAAACCCTGTCTCAAAAAATAAAGTGGAGACACTGGCCATCATTGACCCAGGTGATTCTGATATTATTAGAAGTATGCCAGAACAGACTGGTGAAAAGTAAACCAAGAAGTTTTCCTTCAATAAAACTTTACCAGAGCTCCTTTAAAATAAATAAATAAATAAAAAATAAAGAGGAGATATAGAGGAAGATACCCAAAATCAACTACTGGGACACACACATACAAGCAGGTGTACACAAACACACCTGCTTCACAATCAATACCAAAATTTCTTCTGTTACTAACAAAATAAACTTGGAACACACACACATTCTTCAGAAGACAAAAAGCACTTTTTTCACATGTGCACACTAGTGAAAGAATTCTCTGTTAATTTCCTTGAAAATAAGGTAAATAATATTAAAGTTATTTTTAAAACAAACTTATAAGTAGCTTTTAAAAAAATTTAAATTAACTGAATGTGTTAATAGGAAGTTAAAAAGGTATCATATGAAAGGCAAAGAAAAGTATAAAACTGTTAATCCCACTGTATTCTAAATCAGAAGCTAATTTTAATAGCATCAGAAGTGACATTCTTTTAATATTTCTTTTATATGAATTTCAATACTCCCCAATAACTGACCAATTAAAAAATGCTACACCACTAAATTAAGCCTATAAAAATCAGAAAAGCAAATCTACTACTAACTTTACACTGCCATTTTTGTAAACCTCACTCATCAAAAGCATTCATTATATCATATATCTAAAAAATAACAAATGACAACTTGCTGCTTATTAAATCCTCCTGATTCTTTTTCTAACAAGTCTGTGTGTAAAACAAGCAGCACCATGCACACTGAAAACATGGCTCAAAATGAAGCAAAACTCTCCAGAGAAAAATAATTCAACTAATAAAAACAACCACATGCTTACTGTTTTGGGAAATAAGGTTTATTTCTATTCTATTAAAATTTTCTATATACCAAAATTGTCAAAGAATAGTATTTAATATTTTGATAGAAATGTAAGATGACTGGTCACTAATAAACTACAATAGCATATGCAATGTAATTTTAAAACAGAATTCATAGGCTCATGAGTGACCCAAGTCAAAGTTGCAAGAGCCTGGCTTTAGTATGATCTTTTAAAATTTGCCTGTAAGATAATAAAAGCTAACATGTGACCATCACTGCCAAACAATAAGCCTACCAACACAAAAACTTAGCAACCAGAGTCCAAAGTCAACATATTTCTTATTAATAATTAGCACTTCTGTTAAAGATGTTGAAATGAAACCAAACCAGAGTTTCTGGCAAAAACAGAAATTTCTGTTAATAATAAATTTAAGCCCTATGAATTTTCAAAATTAAAAAAAAAAATCTGTGGCTATCCTTTAGAAAAGTGAACACCTGCCATTCTTATGGTTTTAATTTTCTAATTCATACTATCTTCAAGATGTGGACATCCACTATACACCCCTAGTTTAGTTTCCCAATCAAAGAAATGTAAATAATCCTAAAATATTTCAGGATGTTAGTGACAATAGTTTTAACTTAGCAAATGAATTGCAAAGCCAAAGAAATAGTGATGGGAAAAACTACTAACCCAGTAAGTCACTCAGAAAAACTTAAGCAATGAGGAAAATCTACACTGAGAGACTTAAAACAGCAAGAGCAGGAAAGCAGAAAAATAAGACGTACTAAGGTTTGGATAAACATATCTCCACTTCCACATCAGCTGTTTGTCCCTCAACATCAAACTTCTCCAACCCATAATTCTCCCAAGGACTGACCTATTCTCTTAGGCCAGTATAATCACTACTTACTACCAAATGTTACCAAGACATGCTTGAGAACTAGTGGACAAAATTTATTCAAAAGACTGCTGAGCGAGCATCTAAAGATCAATATTCACAAGTCAGTTACCTATCAGGCACCCTTGGAGCAAAACAGGATGTAGTAGAATGAATGCACAGAATATGCTCAGGCCCGAGTTCCTGGACTTTAGCCTCCACTGCACTCAGGTCAGTGCGCAGCTCGTCGCCTTCCAAAACATTTTCTATCACCACTGGTTCAAAACCTAACCAAGTCAACCAGAAATCTAAGCATTAGTGTCAATTAAATGCAAGATGATTCTAGAACTCTACAAAGCAATGCAATTGCTAACTAACAAGTTTTTCCTCTAGCAATAAAGACAGTGACTCAGTGTAATAGTTTGAATTTAACTGGCCCCCTAAACTCATATGTAGCAGCACTATGAATTAGGAGGTGTGGCTTTACTGGAGAAGGTGTGGTCTTCTTGGAGGAAGTGTGTCTCTGCAGGATGGGTTTTCAGGTCTCATTTATGCTCAAGCCACATCTAGTGTCTCAGGCCAGTTCCTGTTGCCTGAGCATCAAGAAGTAGGGCTCTCAGCTACTTCTCCAGCACCATGTCTGAATGTACTCCACCATGTTGCACCATGATAATGGACTAACCTCTAAAAATGTAAGCCATCCCAATTAAATGTTTTCCTTTTTAAGAGTTGCCGTGGTCATGGTGTCTCTTCACAGCAACAGAAACCCTAACTAAGATACTCAGAACTCTGGCATTAATTAGAAACAAGTCAAAAGGGTGTGAAGGACAACTAGACAACCCATCTTTGGCACTTTGAAATGATGGGGAGCAGATTCTACACAGTAAGGAAAGTACATGCTAACCAGAGGTCTGCAGCCTACACAAGTTAACTGCTCAGCTGTTGGTAAGAAAAAAAGACTACTAGGCCAGTTCATGTTCTGTCAAAAAAAAAAAAAAAAAAAAAAATGAAGCCTGCTCATTCTCTAGGAACATATCAGTTTCACTTGAGTTTACTTTATTTCAGATATAGATATAAACAACAATAAAATTCAAGTACTGAAAAAAATCATACCCATAAACTCTATGCTTTACTACTAAAGAAAGCTATTAATTTCAGGTGCCTGGAGATCACTGGCCCAAGATCTCATGACCCAAGAGTCCTTTAGATTTTTAATTGAAATACTGCACTTAACAAGCACATAATTAAAGATCATCCCACACATAATTATGCAAACTTTAATAATACATGTATAAGCTTACAAGTTGCTAAAACAAAATATGTGCTTAATTTTATGAATACTTTACTACAATTTCTTCAAAGCATGAATATGGAACACTTAATTTTTCATTTACTCATCTCTATGTAAAAATTGAATTTTCCCACTGGATGTTTAAAGCATTACACATGCTGCGTATCTTTTACCTGCAGTGACCATGGACTTAAAGCAGGACTTCTGGTCTATCCGTGGCCATATGATATACTTGGCCTTTGGTCTTTTGTGTCGCAATGTTAAGAAACACAAAGTTAGACTCATACCAGTTGCCATAGGAACTACAAAGCAATTGGTCACTGAATGAACACCTACAAATAAGAAATAAAGCAATTTATTATCACATTAAAAAAAAAAAAACCAACAACTAAAAACCAAAAGCCAAAATCCATCTGGAAGAAAATAATGTATTTCTTTTATAAATAACATGGACTGTAACCCTGGTGTTTCTCTTTCTCATTTGCTCTCATGAAACTCATCAAAAGTCAGTCCTGGGGTTATTTTCTATCTTGTTCTGAAACAGATTTACATGTTTGTCCTTTTATTTATTTTTTTTAAAGATTTATCTACTTATTATGTGTACAGTATACAGAAGAGGGCACCAGATATCACAGATGGTTATGAGCCACCATGTAGTTGCTGGGAATTGAACTCAGGACCTCTGGAAGAACAGTCAGTGCTCTTAACCTCTGAGCTATCTCTCCAGCCCCCAAATGTCTGCCCTTCTAAAAACCACTTATTTTGCTTTTGAAGAGCTATAAATGCAAGAAACTAGTGTACTGCGTTATGATAGACATAATACGTACCAGCCAGCTTTATAACATTAAGCACCAAAGAATTGGTAATCTTGTTCAAGAGGCTAGAACCTGCAGCTTTTGGTTGCACAGCAGAAATATCACCAGATCGTCCAATTCCATGGATGAACCTAAGTAAAACATAGACCAAAATCTGTACAAATACAAGTTCAAGTAACCAAAACATGGGTTTACAAATAATGACTACAAACTAGCAAAGGCAGTCTTCTGCTGTTGTCCATATACTTCATAAATAGCTAATGTTGAAATTAAGTTGAAAGTTTCATTATTTTATAGTAGCTAATCTCCAAAGACAAGCATATCAATTTCATTTCTACTGCTGGTCTACACCAGGAGATAGCCTAATTCTCTCACATATCTAAATCCATATGTGGGGGTATCCTTACTGACTTGCTTGACTGGGAAGAACAAAGTGACTGTCTGGAGCCTCTAAGTTCTAGGAGGTCATAAGAAGCACTAAAGTCTTCATTACACTTCTTGGAGGGTTTGCTAGTAGTGTACACTGCCTCGCAAAGTCCAGCTGCCATGTTGGGAGGAGCTCACATCCCAGGAAGAGGCAAACTGAGACCTCAGCCACGTAACCAAGTCATCTTTAATAGACTGCCAACTCTAACCTTCAACAAAACTACACTCTTAGCTGGTATTTGACAACACCACCAGAAACCCAAACCACTGCTATGCTCAGAGAATACACAGAACTGGGAAAAACAGTGATCATCTTTTTTTTTTTTTTTAACACTTTTATTTATTTATTTGCCTTGGTGTTTGCCTGGAACTGGAACTACAGACAGTTGTTAGCTGCCATGTGGGTGCTGGGAATCGAACCCGGGTCCTCTGGAAGAGCAGACAGTGCTCCTAACCGCTGAGCCATCTCTCCAGCCCCAACAGTGATCATCTTAAACCACTAACCTTTGGAGTGATCTAGTTAAAGCCATGGTACAGAGAACACCCTATTCCCTCTTTCTTTCCCCTACCACAGCAGTGGGCAGGTGCCAACCTGAATGAACCAATGCTTCAGAAACTGCCTTAATTTTCTGCTGGTGGTGACAGTAGTATTTTGAGATGGAATCCCCCCATTTCCGCTAAATGCTGGGGTACCCCCACCCCTGACAAAACAAAACAAAACAAAAAAACCTGTCCTAATTGTTTTTAATTACGTTTCCTGGAAATAAGTGTACAAATCCACTTGTCTTAGATGGCCCTATGCTCTTTAAAATAGAGAAGTAATCCTTCTGTAAACTCAGTCTCTTACGTTCAATTAGATCAGAAACTATGTCTTAGGAGAATAACACAGAGCATTAGTGCTATATTTCCTCAGAAGCACATCTTATGTATAAGCCTTCTACATTTATTAGATGTGAACCATGTTACCAGAGTACTGTTAGACAGGAAATCTACATCCACACTCATTATCCTCAGTTCATACTGCAAATTTTTTTATTAAAATAAAATTTTAGTACACCTTAAAAACTGCACCTTGATTTAAAAATCATAAGAGTTTTTTTAAGAATTCATATTTTCACAGAAAGGGTAAAAGATAGAAATAATCATTCACATCCAAAAGCACTATCAATTAATAGCTAAATCATTTTTGCCAGGCAGTGGTGATTAATCATACCTTTAATATTAGCATTTAGGACAGAGAAGCAGGTCTTGAAGAATAATAAATAAATAAGCAAACCATATTTCAGAATGGATAAAAAAAAGCTTTCCAAACTAAAGCAAAACATGAAATCATCTAATATACATGTTCCTTCCTCTATCTATTGGAATAGAGGTACTCATAAAATAGTATTCAGATACTGATAAACCATGCCTTCAAGTTCATTACTTTCCAATAAATCCTGCAAGTTAAAAAAGGAAATACGGCTGGGTGTGGTGGCACATGTCTTTAATCCTGCCATTCTGGAGGCAGGGGCAAGTGGATTTCTATAAATCCACAGCCAGCATGATCTACACAGTGAGCTCCAGGATAGCCAAAGTTGCACAGTTAGACTGTTTTACAAACTAAAAACTGGGGCTGGAGAGATGGCTTAGCAGTTATGAACATGACTGTTCTTCCGGAGGACCTGAGATGGATTTCCAGCATCCACATGGCAGCTAACAACTGTCTGTGATTCCAAGATCTGACACCTTTACACACTTATACACGAAAGCAAAATACCAATTCACATAAAATAAAAACAAATATTAAAAACTAACATATAAATAAAGACAACTATAATGTATATCAACTGAAATTTAAAAAAAAAAATGTCTGAACTTCTGAACTTCTGTCTGAACTTCTTTGATTTTGGCAAATTGCAGGTTCTAAACCAAAATATCTTCCCTGTGTGTGACCACCTCCATGAGTACTGAGTAAATCTTAACCTTCCCAAAGGCTACCTGAGACTTACAACAGAATGTCCTTGCTTTGCTGTTTACTGGCCTACCTCCATATTTCTACTAGCATATTTTGATATTGTCTCAGTCTATGATTCCCTTTGTTATGTGATAATTTTATTATAAAAATGTATAAAACTGCTATACTAGAACATATTTGGTGTCACCTTTCACATACGTATCTCACTGAGTAACAACTACTCCTTTTAAAGTGACATGTGTTTTTTGTATTAAGTTTTTAGAACCAAACAGATTTACTAGTTTAAATATTAACAGCACACAGCGCTGTTGACCATGAAGTATCTGCAAAGGAACCATTACATATTAGAACTTCAACTTAGTCATGAAAACCACCTGCTCAAAGTGTTCATTCCCATCTGCCAGTTCCACTTGGTTTCCGTGCCCATTTAAAGAGGGAAGAAATTATCTGTGAGTGGAAACTTTAAAATTTAGTAAGGATACCATCTTCATTATCTTAAGCTCCATCCCGCTGGGAGTAGGGGAAGCCCAAATGGTTTCAGAACTAATTTAAGAAACATACCTGTAATGGCGACGAGCAACCAAAGCAGAAGCTACTCTGCCTTCCCTTTCTCCCACACCACAATTACCCAAGAAATTGTTGCTATCCAGGATTGCAAGCTCGTGCAGAAAGAGTTCAAGTGTACTTTCATCCCAGCCATCTTCAGGACACTTGCCCTTATTTAAAAAAAAAAAAAAATAGACATTTATATTCAGAAAAAGTATCGTTCCCTAAAACCCCACATCAATGTACTTGAGTTTTTAAAATGTGTTTTGTGTTACGCGCCTTGATTCCTCAAATCAGAAATAAACTCGACAACTATAAGAAAGTGCCAAATGACCATCCTATTTGACTGCAAACTAGAGACTGTGACTAGGTATCATGCTAACACTGAAGTTTTGCTAGGATTCTTAAATCTCGGTTAAGTTAGGATAACTGAAAAGTGCCCTCACTGAGTAGATTTCAAACTAGAGGCTGTCAAACTTGGGGGTCACTAAAGCTCAGGACCCTGAGAGGTCTGGGGAAAGCTGCCTTGCCCAGGCTGGCCGAAGACCTGGACTTTGGCAGTTCGGCGTACACTGAAGAGGGAGCTGCCCCTCCCCTCCCCGAAGCCGCAGAATCCGGGCACCGAGGCAGGGGAATACCTGCTCTAGCAGCAGCTGAATGAGGTGCTCGTGCACGCGCCGAGCCTCGCAGCCCTGCCTCACGTAAGCCGGCGACACCCGCCGCTCGCCCGCCGCGAAGCTCTCGGGGTTCATGACAGCGCCCGCAAAAGACACGCCGAGGCCCAGGATGCAGCGCGCCGCCCGGACGCTACGGGGCGGCCTTGGACTCAAAACACCCCGAGCCGCCCGCTTCGGTTTCTGTGCATGCGCAGAGTTAGCTTCTTACGCTTTTTTTTTTTTTTTTTTTTTTTAGTTTTCCCCCACCGCTACCATCAAACAAGTTAGAGTACTCGAGCATTCCTAAAGGAGTTGGCAGGCTTCTGTCGGAAGGAAAGGGGCGTTGATGTGGGCTAGTTAAACCCTCTTATAGTCAAGAACACTAGGACTTCAAGAGAGGGATGAGAAAGCTGAAGTGCCATGGTCAATCTCAAGAAGCAAAGATTCCAGATCTGCTCCAGACGTGTTGCTTCAGTCTTCCCTAGACTGTGTCAGGTTCCAGAACTTTATATCCAAACCTTGATAGGTTTCAACGTTTACTACTGCCTGACAACCCATGGAATGATAGAGTCCTACCCCTGTGGCAGATTTATCTCATGGAACTATTTTTTATTTCAAATTATACAATAGTCTACAATTACCCATCACCCTTCTATTGGAAGAGGAGCCTAAGGAGTGTCTTACCTGAGTCTTGGAGCTTTCTATACTTCATTTAGATGTACAGAATTCCATTGAGAATCTTAAGCCAATATTACTCGTTCATGAATAGTGTTTCTTTAGAATGTGGTACTCTACCTAATGGAAGAATTCACGGGTGGCAGATACACGTACTTGCATGCCAGCCAAAGAGCAAACATGCCCTTCAAATTCTCTGTAACAATGGGATGCTTGAGGGGAGAAAATTTTGTCATCTCTGTTGGAACCATCAACCAAAAAAGACAAGAAGTTAAGGGATTCTGTGATGCACTCCTGCTTCTTAGGTTGGTACCCAGATAAAAATAAAGACTCATTTGAAAATAAAAGATATGTGGAAAATAATGACAATGTTTCAAGAGGTCACTGTGCCAAACCAGAATCTTTACCCTTTAATAATCCTTTACTATATAAAGGTCACAGCTCTTCTGCTATTCAAAGACACCATTGTACAATACCAGTGCTTAGTTCCTTGCCAAAAAAAGAACAAATGGGGGAAGGGAATGTGGTTGGACCTACTATTGAGCTAATCTTTGGACCATCCAATACAGTTGCTTGGGGCTATCCGATATCTTCAAAGGATATCACATGCCTCTATGTGAAGCCACTCACTGTAACATAAACAAACTGCTTACTCTCCTAAATCAACATTAGTAGTGAAACTTTGCAAATATCACTGAGATTAACTGAGGATTATGTGTAACTTGCCTACAACATAGTCCAGAAAAAAAATCTAAATAGTGGCTTGAGCCATGACCTCAGTAACCTTCACATCATTTTTAGATTGATTTTAAACACACCTTTTAACTATTGGATGTTTGTTTTCAGGCTAGGCTACAGTATTTCCTCTCTAACAGTAACAGCCTTTAAAACCACTGAAAGTTATTTGATTTTGTTTTAACTTGGGTCAAAAGAGAGAGGGGGAAGAAGGGAGGGAAAAAAGAGAGAAGAGAGGAGGGGAGGGGAGGGGAGGGGAGGGGAGGGGAGAGAAAATCCTGCTGAGCAGTGGTGGTGCATGCCTTTAATTCCAGCACTCAGGAGGGCAGAGGCAGGCAGATCTTTGTGAATTTGAGGCCAACCTGGTCTACAGAGTTGAGTTCCAAGATGGCTAGGGCTACACACAGAGAAACCCTAAAAAAGAAAGAAAAATCCCAATAGTGACCAAGGCACATACTTTATGCAATTACTTCTGTAAGGCATTATCTCTTACCCAATTTCAATTTTGAATACTATATAATCTATACTGAAAACTACACTGCCCTTGCAACTCTTTTTAGTGAGCTAAAAGGACCAATAGCATCCTCACATCTTAATTAGCAAAAATTTAAGAAATCTTTAAACTTCCTTAGCCAAAGGTGCTTCCACTTCCATAAACTATATGGCTGTGTCCTCCATTACGCTAGGAACTCATTGGTTATTTCCTATTAATCATTGGCTGGAAGGTACATGAATTAGAGATTTTGCCTCTAATAATATAATCTGTTCTACCACACATAGATATAATGAAATATTGCATAGGTTCAACACCTAGCCCTATTGCCAGACCACTGTTTTAGTATTCCCACATCTTCCTAAGCAGCCTCTTCATTGTGATCTTCAAAAGAATGTTCATCTTTTGAAGAGACAGGGGAAACTGTTCTTGGGCCTCACTGGCAGGAATCTTATTTGGTATGGTTAACATCAAATCCAACAGTGAAATTCCAGAGAGTCAGTCTTTGGGCTCACATTTCACAATTAGAGAAGCAAGTGGAGCAGAAAGGTTTCTCAAAAACTCACAGAAGTCAGTAGAAAAGTTTCTCCAAAAAATGAAAGCAGAAGTTGGGCCAAGGAGCACATTTGATTCCCAGCACTTGAAGACAGAGAACAGTAGATCTCTGTGAGTTCGAAGTTAGCCTGGTCTATGTAAACTCCAGACCAGCCAGGGCTATGTGGTAAAACCCTGTCTCCAAAAACAAAGATAGTTTAAAAGGTAGTAGTGTAGACCTGCCACAAAGATGCCTTCTCATACACATTTATAGCTGCACCAGTCATAGTATTTAAAAAATTAAAAATCAGCTTGTATGTCCATCAAGAAGTGAATGGATGAAATAATGGACTATATATACCTAGTGAAATTTTATGTAGGCATAAAGAAAAGTTACATCACAACATTTTCATGAAGATGGATAGAATTTAAAACTATTGCTCAGGGGAAAAATGACAGATTCAGAGAGCTAAATATGGCATGTTTTCTCTCGTAGATTTTAATTTTTTATAGCTATGTATACATATACATATATATATGGAGGGGATAGACAAAATTAATCATGAAAAGAAGAAAAGAAATCATAAGAGGGTAGGTGTTATGGAGAGACCACTACAGAAGATCACTCAGATACTTTATAGCAATTGCAAGTCTTTATCCCAACTGGCTGGGACTACACTCAGGTATGTGTAGCCCTAAGTGTATAAAGAAAACAGCTTTCAAAAAGCAAAAACCACATCACATCATTTTTTTCAGCAGCTGCAGGGGAAAGTTTTGTGCAATCAAGTAGTTTAATAGGAGCTAAGACAAGCAGTTAACTGGGGTAAGGGACTTATACAAGCAAGCAGTTTAACAGAAGCCAAAATAAGTTAGCTAGGGCATCTTGGCCTCAAGTACCTAGAATAGACTCAGGTCTGATTTCCCATCAAGGAGATCAAATTCTAGTCAAACCTAAAATGGCCTCAGCAAAAAAAGAAGATGGAGGAAGCTCTGCACTCCTGCCCTGTCACAGAGGTGGAGAAGAGGGTACCAGAACACAAGACACATGAAGCAAACAAGGCTGTTGGGGAAAGGAAAAGAACACTGTAAGTGTCTGTGGCTGTTTTGATGTTTGTGCAGTCCTGGAGAGGAGGGTGTGGATTGGAAACAGCAGGCACAGAAAGAACTAGAGACCAAAAGCTAGAGTCAGGAGGGCACTGAGTGAATACTCAGCGGCCCTGATTTTATTCCCAAGCAAAGGGGAGGGGCAAGTACAGACAGGTGTAAGCACTTCATCAATTCCCAAGCATATACACCTGGTACCTATACCTTTGGCCAAAGCATCCTATTATACAGTCTTTTTTGGGGGGGGGTGGAAAATAAGCTGGAATTCTCTGATCTTGAGTCAAAATGAAAACAAGCCACAAGCTGGAATCTTTTGGGGCTACCACATGAGAGGGAGGCAAGGGATGGAGGAAGGGAGAGAGAGAGGAGGTTCAAGAACAAAGTATGTATGGAAATAGCAGACTGAAACCAACCTCTTGGTGTACTAACATGGTTTTTAAAAAATCATAAAAGAAAGCAGAGCAGAATTCTGTCCAGATGAAAAGTTAACCTGATAAGATACTTCAAACAGGATTTTAAAGAGCTCTTCCAGAAACAGCCCATCTTCTAATTCTATAGGCTACACAAGACCCTCAGGATAAGCCAATGACCTCAAAGTAGATGGCTCCTTTTCCAGGCATTACACCAAGGTCCCCATCTTCTTGTTTTAGCTATAAAATTTGCTCATATCCTTCTCATTTTAGATAGACCCTGGCTTTAGACCTCTCTTCCTTTTATTCTTGTGTTGATGTAGGCCAGGACTTAGTTATTCTGATTCGACTCACTTGCCTCAGTCACAGTGACTGCTACACGGACCATCTATCACAACATCTATCACTAGCCCCAATGATTAAGACACACAAGCAATATCAACCTCATTAAACAAGACCAGAGGGAATCTCAACCTCTGGTTCTCCCACTTGCAATAACATGAACAAGTGATGATAAATGATTTAGCATAATCACTTCACTTATGTGCATCCCTCCCTGAAAAGAAAAGATACTCATTACAATATTGATCAGCTCAAGGGTGTTTCTGAATTTGAATTCAACAATCTTAACAGAGCAATGGGCCAAATCCTTGACCCCTGGAAGTGACTAGTTGAGATCCAAAAATGTATTCCAGCTAATATAAAGCCTTGGTTTCTACCTTGTGTCATGAGTCACCACGTCCCCTGTCCCTGCAGCTCCCTGTGTTTCATTCTGAATCACCTTCCATTAGGAAAGGAGACTGAAGGGCTCTCCTAGGCCAGAGCATGACAGACATGGCCCCGGCAGGTCTGATCTTCCCACAGTCCCTCTGCCTTCTAAACTGTCATGTTACATTCTAAAGCGAGTCACCAAGTCTGTTCATCACCACTTCCTCCTCTTGAGACGCCGTCAAGCCATCCAATCAAAATGAGCCAACTCATCCTTCCCTGCCTTTTGCCTATGGGCCTTTTCTGTCTCGGCTCTATCCAAAGGCAGTCCTTTGCCCCTGGGGACAATAGCCATGCCCCTCTCCCTTGTCTTTTTCCTCCCCTCTCCCTTGTCTTCTCTCCTCTGTATTTGTCTCTGGTGTCTTTGTGCCAAGGACTTGGTCTTGGTGTATCCTGTGCCCCCTCCTCAGACCCCCGCCCTATGGCTTTATGCTAATTCTTCTTTCATCTTAGGAATGTTATTCTAAGACATGTCTGTACATATTTTTCTCCTACTCAAACACAGGATCACCCATTCCCAAACCAATTACATAAGATGCCTCACTTCTCGGGGGTGGGGGTGGGGGAATTGTAGGAGCCAGAGGGGGCTGAGACACCACATAGCCTATAGAATTAACAAAGCAGGACCGATGGAAAAATCATGGAGCCTGTATGGGTCTGAGCTAGGTCCTCTGCATATACCTTACAGTTGTGCAGCTTGGTGTTCTTGTGAGACTCCCAACAGTGGGAGCTGTTTTTATCTGCGCTTGAGACCCTTTTCTTCCTGTCGGGTTGCTGCATCCAGCCTTGATATGAGGGCATGTGTCCAGTCTTATGGCATCTTGTTAGGTGCCATGTTCTTTTCTTTTCTTTTCTTTTAAGTGGGAAATGGAAGGGGAGTGCATCTGGGGAGGTGGGGGAAGGGGCTGGGAAGACTGGACGGAGGAGAAAGTGCCGGTCAGGATGTAATTTATGACAGTGACTGCTCTCTCCCCAATTGGCTGGGTTCCTGCCCAGCACACAGTGTCCCACCCCAAACGCCCAATCCTCCTGGACTTGAGATTCCCTCCCCGTCTCTGAGCAGGCTGTAATTTCTGTAATTTTTTTGTATTTATTTATGTGAATATGTATTTGTCTGTGTGAATATATGGCATGTATGTATGGGCGCCCTGCCCCGAGGCCAGAATTGACTCTATAGGGTTACAGAAATTGGGAACTACAGTGTTGGGTGCTGGAACCGATATAGGCTCCTTGGCAAGAGCAACCAGCGCTCTACTGCTATTCTAACCTAATAGTGCAGACAGCAGGCACCAGCTAGGGGAGGGTCAGGGAAGGGACCATGGACTAGGGGAGGGGCCATGGGCTAGGGGAGGGACCATGGGCTAGGGGAGGGACCATGGGTTAGGGGAGGAGGCCAGCAGCTAGGGGCAGGGTCAGGGACTAGGGGCCTACAGTTTGTTGTGATGAGGTAAACTTAAGTCTACCGAGGCACCTTTGGTATTGAAAATAGACTACTTCTGTTTTCTTTCTTTTTAAGGAACCATACTTTCTTAAAGATTTGTTTACTTATTATGTTATACAATATTCTGTCTAGATGTATGCCTGCAAGCCAGAAGAGGGCACCAGATCTCATTATAGATGGTTTCCCATGTGGGTGCTGGGAATCGAACTCAGGACCTCTGGAAGAGCAGCCAGTGCTCTTAACCTCTGAGCCATCTCTCCAGCCCCTGTTTTATTTCTTACATTAATTGTTAACCCCCTGTTTTCTTTCTAAGCCCTTTGGAATGCCAGTCGTAGAGATTCAACTCAGCCGAGCCTGGGGCTCTCTAAAAGTACCCAAGGAAAATTTGTGAATCTGTTTGCTGATAACTGGACAATCACTTCAATCCTTGGTTACAGTGGCTTAAGATCAGGGATGCCTGCCCTAGAACGCCTTCCTGAACAAAGGGTCAGGGAAATAAAGTTTAAGGAGACCTTTAATGAAACCAAAGCTGGGAAGATGATAGTGTGTCTGCCATACAAGAAGGGACAAGCCGGTGGCTGGAGCAAGAACTAATAGAGTCACCTTAAAAAAATTAGAAGAGATGGCTCAGGGATTAGGGGCACTGGCTGCTCTTGCAGGGGACCTGGGTTCAATTCCCAGCACCCACATGGCAGCTCACAACTGTTTGTAATTCCAGTTCCAGGAGATCTCACATCTTCATACCAATGCACATAAAATAAAGTTAAATAAGTTATTTTTTAATGAAAAAAAAAAAAAAGAGAACGAGCCACCTTGAGTCTTTGTCCACTGAGCCATTTACTAAAACTAAAACTGTACAATGCATAATGGCAAAAATTATGCCCAGCCCTCTTCAATCAAGGAAGAAAAATTTAGCTAACTACATGTTATTACTGCTGCAGTCAGCTAAAGGCTGTCCCCTGTGGCTCCGGAGGGGGCGGTAGGTGTTTGATGTAGAGAGCTGTGTGCTTTTCCTTTTATTTTCAGTGGCCTTGGCCAGCAAGGCACAGAGAATTGTGTTTGCTGTCAAGAATGTCTCTTTTCACACCATGGCCAGTTTAAAATCTTAAGCTGTGCCTTTTTTGTTTAATGGTTGTTTGTTTGTTGTTAGTTCTGTGGGGCTGAGGTGGAGGGTGAGGGCGTTTTCCAGACAGCATCTCACTTTGTACTCTTGACTAGTCTGGAATTCACTGTATAGACCAGGCTGTCCCGGAACTCAGAGAAACTGAGTGCTGAGGTTAAAGATGTACCCCATGCAACACAAAGCTGCTGGTTTGTAACCAAGCCCTTGAAAGCAGTTTGAGAGCAGCTTGCTAATGTGTTACCATTTGAAAAGTTTTCAGCTGCCTGTTTGAGGATGTGCCTCCTTTCCCAATTCCCTAACTTCTTGCTTTATCCTAATGACACTAAATCTAACTCCAAATCTAAGGCTGAGGTGGGACTCACTAATCCTCCAATTACCTTCTACTCCCACAAAGGCCGATCCACAGTCAAAACATAGACAAAAGCACATTTCCTTGGTCAACTCTTAGTTATCTGTATGGGACTTATTCAAAAGCAATTATTTTCACTCAAGTCTCTGCCTACCTGAAACAGCCAGGCTCAAGATCAAAAGGTGGGGGGTTCAGAGCATGCCCCGATGTCATAGCTCTGTGATCTTGAGTAAGTGACTTTGCTTTCCTGTTCTTCTGCTCCCTGTCCTTTAAAGGAACCAGTGGGAACACCTTCTGTACATGGAGGCTGTTAGTTTTTTGCACGTGGCGCGTGAATGGAATCTCAACACCGGAAGTACCACACTAGAGTTTCCTTACAGAGGCCAGAAATACACAAAACAACAGGCCTAAATAAACAGCAGGAATTGGTTCTTAGTGATGTTAACAGCGTCAGGTTTGGGTTCCATTTTGTGGAGTGGGCCTTAAATCCAAGTAAAAGGTGTTTGGTTACTGTTATGGAGTTTGTGATCACTGGGAAAAGACACGGAATCAATGTAATTGTACTTAAAAGATTTATTGATTAGCTGCTAGCAGAATGAACAAACTCTGAGCCAAATTTGAGTGAAAAGAAGGGTAAGGCAAAGATGTTTAAAGGGGAAAGCCACAAGCAGACCTTCAGTGTCTTTGTAAGCAAGCAAAAAGCAATCTGGTCTGCCAAGTTAAGTGACCCAAATCAATCTATGGGCATCTGTGTAAGCAAGTTACAGAAGCCAAAAAAGCAATTAATTAGTCATATCATAAAAAGTCGATAGTCACAGCTGTACATTTTTGGGTGTGGGGTCACTGAGGCCGGGTTCCTGGGAATGTATTTTTCAGGGACTGGTGTCACAGGCAAATGACTAGTGGGGACCAAAATGGATGCTTAGAGTAAAATGGAGCTTTGTTAGCCATCGCTTGTACTCCCATGACATCTGTGGCTCTGTTGTACCAGGCAAGTGGCTGTTATAGGTCACAGGTTATGCGGCTGGGTGATATTGATGATTACACACCTCCTCTGGTAGCTTGCAGAGTGCCTTCCAGCACCAGGAGCATTAATCAGTAGGATTCTAATTAGGCACTACACCAGCTCAACTTCATCATGTTTGATGACATAAGTAAATGTTGTCTTCAGCAATGGGACCTTTCCATCAGGCCAAGAACCTAGGACCAAGTAGGTCATAAGCCCTAGGGGAAAACCTAATACTATTATTATGCCATGGAACATAGCAATAAAATGACTCCTAATGACATACTGCTATACTCAGAGATCAGGGCCTCACTCAGCTCTCACCAGAGAAGCTTCTTGGGAATTAACACAGAGGCCCACAACTGGACAGTGTACAGAGAATGAGGAACACTGAAGCATTCAATCTAAAGGGGGATGTCCTCATCACACTGCTCCCCTTGAAGCTCAGGGATCTATGTGGAGAAGGAGGCAGAGAGACTGTAAGAGCCAGAGGTGATGAATGACTCGGAGGAAATGGTCCAGACACAGCATGACTGTACACCTACGAACTCATGGAGGCTGTGGCAGCATGCACGAGCCCTGCAGAGGTTCAGGGCAGAGAGAGGCAAATGGAGAGGGAGACCCACCCCTAAACAAGATTCTGTTTTCAATTGATATCTGCTAGCCAAGAGAAAATCCTTTTTCTTCTATGGAGCCTCACTGGATATATTAACCACATTCCAGGGGAGGCCTCACGCTCAGGAGTACGAGCATCACAAACTGAACGCCAGGGAGGTTTTGTTTCGAATGTTGTTGTTTTGAGAACTTTCCCCTTTGTTTTGCCGGTTCTTCTTACTGGTTTTTTATTTGTCTTGATTTTCACTCCTGGGTTTTTGTTTGAGGGTTTTGTTGTTGTTTGCTTTTCTGAGACAGGCTTTCTCTGTGTAACCTGCTCCTGGAACTCACTCCTTAGACCAGACTGGTCTCAACCACAAAGATCCAACTTTCTCTGCCTCCCAATTGCTGGGATCAAAGGCGAGCACCACCACACCTGGTTGTGGGGTTTTGTTTTGCATCTTTCTTGTTGTTGTTGTATGAAAGAGCTAGAGAACCTGGGCAGTGGTGGCACATGACTTTAATCCTAGCTCACAGGAGGCAGAGGCGAGAGGATCTCTGTGAATAGGAGGCCAGTCTGATCTACAGAGCTCCAGAGCTCTTCCACAGAGAAACCCTATCTCAAAAAACAAAACGAGAGACGGGGAAGAGAGAGAGAAGAGAGACGAGGAAGAGCGAGCTAGAAGACAAAGTGAGGTGGGGAAGGAGGTGAGGAGGGTCTGGGAGGAGTTGGAGAAGTGGGAAAAATCTCACCAAAATACATTGTATAAAAATAATACAAATAAAATAGTGGTAATTAGTATTGCCTTGGTCTTATAGGTATGCAAAAATGAGCAAAACCCCTGAGAAGTAGCTGGTGTCCTGTAGGAAAATAAATGCTCACAAGGCCTGAGTACACAAGCCCTGTGGAACATGACTAAGAACCCTCAGCCAGTATTGAGGAAGCATTTCAAAACACACTAGGGTTCTGGCCAAAGACAGGGCAAAAGAAAGTTCCAGGAATAGGGAAGTGAAAGAGCCATTGTATGTGATTAAAAACAACTCCAATAAACCTTGCTGGACCAGCTTCAAAGGCCAGCTTGAATTTGGGTAGTCAGATTTCAAAAGGTCCAGCAAATGCTTCCTGCTTGCAGCAGTGGTGTCCTTAGGCAATTCTGTCCCCTGCCCCACCCTGACCTTGGCACTGGCCGTGCCACTGTGTCTGACCAATAGGATAAAAGTAGCAATGAACAAAGAGCTTGCGTTTGGAATCCTTCTGCAGCCATGGGAACAGCCCTGCTCTAGACAGTTGGATAATGGGAAACATATGACCTTGACTTCTGTCATGTCTCAGTTAACAGCCAGCACCTAGAGTCACAGCAACCTAGCTGCCTATAACAAGTGCACAAGGGAGCCTGGTCAGGAGCAGGAAAGATGTTAGTCCAAGCCAGAATGTGACCAAAATGAATGATGCTCATTTTTTTTTTTATTTAAATCTTGAGTTTTACTCACTTGTTAACAAAAATCATTTTCCATCACAATTGTTATGGGTCACAGAACATGGGGAGGCATCAATTAAATACTATCTCTTAAGTTTGCTGTTATACAGATACATTTGGAACACTACAGAATATCTAAACATTTATTTTACAATACATAATTATATAATTTACCATTAACATGATATACAAAATATTAACAGTCACTTCTAAGTTCTTCAAATACAGCAGTGTGCAGGTTGTACTTTTTTTCCACCTGACTCAGCCAACTAGTTGAGGCGGGACATTGACCCTCTGAAGCACTTCTTCAGGCATGCAAAAGACAGGACTGACCGGCTTAATCTCCTCTTCTCCCAGAAGTGACAATCCAGCAATGCCAA
The DNA here is from genome assembly GCA_004025045.1 of Sigmodon hispidus. NCBI lineage: Eukaryota > Metazoa > Chordata > Mammalia > Rodentia > Cricetidae > Sigmodon > Sigmodon hispidus. The sequence goes on from PVIH01011479.1 coordinate 66,856, forward strand.
ATAAGGTATGGAAAGGATCCACCATGTCTCCTGGCCTGTCTGCAAAGCCTCCAGTCTCTTCATCTTGACAGGCTAAGATGAAGCTGCGAAGCTTTTCTCTGTCAATCCAATGAAGCCTCCCAATGATCTTTAGGGAGGCCAAAACCCACCAGGAGTAACACACATCTGGTAACTTCTCAGGTCTTCCATTGAGTCCTCCTGAAGGCAACTGCCGTTCACAAAGCCACCAACCAAGCAAGTCAGAGTTCACTTGATGCAACTGACTAGTTATCGCCAGAAATCCTGTGCAACAATAGATCTGCCCAGCATGAGACTCAGAGCCTGGTCTGCACCCAAATCCACCATCAAAGTTCATGCAGGACAAAACAAATTCAATTGCCTTTTCCACATTGATAGCATCCAGCTTGCCCAGGAGAGCCAAAGTTGCCACTGCACAAAATGAGAATCTGGTGTCAATTTCTCCCCAAATGTCTCCAGCAAATGAACCATCTTCTTTTTGTAGACTCTGAACATATGCCACAACTTTACCTACATCGATGACATTGATACTGTCATACAGAGTAAGAATCTGGACAGCACTGAGAGTGTAGAGAAGATGTGGGTCGTGTCCAATGCTGGCACTTATTCCCCCACACTCGTGCTGGCAGGACTTGATAAATACCAGGATCTCCTCTCTGTTCATCCGATGAAGTTGTCCCATGAGATCCATCACTGTCAAGCCCCAATAGATGCCGTTCATTCTCAGGTATTCAGACATACAGTACTCATAGTCATCTTTCTTTGAGCCATAGGAGGCAATATAATCGGCATGTTTCTCCAGTAACAGGGTGTCAGGTGCATCTGACTTGATAGTAACATCCTTCTGCTGTGTGCCCATGTCCGAGCGCCCGAATGATGCTCATTTTAAGCCACTGTATTTTAGGGTACCTCTTGCAAGAGTTGAAAACTTGCTGAGGGGTACTGGTGGTGGCTCAGGTCAGTCAAGTGCTTGCCATGAAAACATGAGGACCTAAATTCAGATCTCTGGCTGAGAAGCTGGGTGTGGTGGAACCTCCGTAATCTCGGCACTGTGGAGGTAGAGAGAGGGGTCCCTGGAGATTGCCAGCCATTTGAGTTCATTGAAAAGTCACAGGTTTTCTAAACAAATATAAGGTAGCAGTGATTGGGGAAGACACCCAAATTTGGCTCCTGACCACACTCATACTCGTTCTCCTGTAAAGCTTGCTAAAACAGAAAACTGCTAAAAGATGTGGGAGCAGGTGAAATGCTATCCAGATGTGGGTGGACTTGGAAAACTTGAGACAGAACATATTAGATTCATCAAAATAATTATCAATGTAAATTTGCATTAAAATAAACAAGCTGACAAAAGTGATTACTAAGGAAAAATGACAGGAATTCAAGGTATTTCAGTTATGTATTCAAGATATTGGCACGCATCACTGAGAAACTGAGAACATACGTAGGAGCAGGGCCCCAGTCCATATCTGAGACTCCTCACTGATTATTTATATTAAATATTCATTTAATATTTACACATGCATAATGTATTGGGATCCATTCCATCCTTCATTCCCTACCTTCCAATCTCCCCCTGTTTTCCCCCATACTTTCCCCTCCCAAGTTCATGTGTGCTGTCTTTGTCTTTTAAGTTTAATGCTGAGTTCATGTATGTGCATGAGTATGGGACCATCTACCAAAGCATGAATAGTATCTAAGGGCCTTTGTCCTGAAGAAACTGACTCTTTCTTCTAGTAGTCATTCACTGCCAATGGCTGCTCAGTTAGGGGTAGGACTTTGAGAGCCCTTCATCCAATCCAAGCTGGGATTTTGGTTGGTTTGCTCTTGTGCAGGTCTTGTGCATGCAGTCTGTGAGTGAATTCATGTGTGCATGCAGTCTGTGAGTGAGTTCATGTGTGCATGCAGTCTGTGAGGGAGTTCATGTGTGCATGCAGTCTGTGAGTGAGTTCATGTGTGCATGCAGTCTGTGAGTGAGTTCATGTGTGCATGCAGTCTGTGAGTTCATGTATGCATGCAGTCTGTGAGTTCATGTGTGCATGCAATCTGTGAGTTCATGTGTGCATGCAGTCTGTGAGT
>PVIH01011480.1:0-68946 GCA_004025045.1 Sigmodon hispidus
CATAGCCTGTGACATTACGTGACAGAAGAAATGATGTTCTCTAAAACAATAAAAAACATTTATAATAATAATAATAATAATAGTAAACCTTTGAATCTCATTTTCTGCAGGATTTAAAGATAACTTATGCCAAAATCTGCTTTCTGGATTTTACTTTTATTTATTTATTTTTTTACCCCTGGCTCCTGCCATCAGGTTAGGCTGGGAAGAAAAGCTTAGAAGAAGGCCATGGCTTGGAATGTGTGGATGTTAAACTCAGACTGCATTCCCTTTCTTTATAAAAAGCAGCCTCTGCCATGACTGTGCACATGCTTTGAGACTCTTTGCTGTGGGTCAGAATGGAACTGGACTGAGAGACTTCAGGTTCCTTCCTTTTGTGCACTGCTCTCTCCTCAGGACAGGCTAAGAGGGAGAGGGGATGATTGAGATGAGCCGTGGAAGGCCACCCAGAGATTTGGGTGAAGATTCTGGATTAAAATTTGGAATTTCCATGTCATCCTTCAAAACTGGAAACCTGGTCCACAAAATTAAAGTTTTCTAAGGTGTTGAAGCCCAAAGCTGTGTGGTAAGCCTCAGGCATGAGGTGTGCTTTCAGCTGGAGTCCTTCCTGGGCACAGGGACCAGTGTGGGACACTTTAATGAAATCATTAATACTTGCTGGGGGCAGAGTTAGAACTTAAAATTACTTACCATGAGTTATTCTAATTTACAACATATCCCAATCCAGATAAAACAAGGAAGGGCTGTTCACTCTAATTCTGTTTATGTCAGTGAACAACAGATATAAAATGCATTGTAAGGTTTATATCATGTCCCATCTCATATAGCACATACTTAGCAAATCATTGATGATTACTCTTGGGAAACAGAGGCATTCTCTTTTACAAGCGTATCTCAGCACCATACAACATAAAGGAAGCTAAATCGGAAAAAGGTATTCCCAGGAAAGAGACAAATGCTGAGATCCTCATCATAGGTTCTTTGGTAATGTAGATCTCTGTGCTTCAGAAGAGAATTATCCAGAAGGACCTGGGAATGAACATCACCAAGATCCAGCATGCATGTCCAGGCTGCAGAGGCCTCCACAGTGAGTATAAAAAATTGGAGTGTAGAATCTGGAACAGCATGCAACTCAGAAGATGATCGTGGAGATACTGAGCCATGGTCAAAGGAGCAGAAATGACCAGAAGTGTCTCCTTGGGTCATGCTCATCATAAAACTAGAGCTACACTGTATGATATCTATAGTTCCTTGTATCTGTACATTTGTCTAAGTTAACAGTTGATAGCTTTTCTAGGTTGCTGGCACATTTATCTTATACTGTGTCTACTGATCCCGGGACAATCATATTAAAATGGTTTCTTTTTAAAAAAGACTTATTTATTTATTATGTATACAGTATACAGAAGAGGGTACCAGATATCATCATAGATGGTTATGAGCCACCATGTGGATGCTGGGAATTGAACTCAGGACTTCTGGAAGAATAGTCAGTGCTCTCAACCTCTGAGCCATCTCTCCAGCCCTGAAACACTTTCTTTGTGTACTGTTAAACATAATTATTAGGGGCTTTGGGACCTTGCTTGATGAACTAAATCGGCATTGTGGTAGCATTACTTGATCATTTGTTCTGACTGAAATCATACTTGGGGAATCTTTCCCCTTGGTTTGCCTTCTAGGGACAAACAAGCCAATTTCACATTGTTATTAAGAGTCCTATCAATCATCAAAGGGACTGTAATTGTTCTCTTCTGCTCCCATGACAGTATCCTAAAAGTTTCAATACCAATAATTACTCTAACTTCCTTTATTCATGTTCAACATATACAACCTAAATTGGATACTTTATTAATTTTATTTGTTTATTTGTTTTGGCATCTAACACATATTCCTTGGACACTTACTGTGACCTTGACTTACCACACGCTTACTAGACACAGTCCTGACACCCTCAGTGCTTACAGCTGCCTGGGAAAATACAGTTATGAAATAAATTTCCATCCACACTGTTGAAAAACCACAAGAAAGGACTGGGTTTTGATTTCTGAAAAGAAAAAAAAGGTAAGCTGTGGGCAGAATGAAAAGGGTGTTCTTTTGTTGTTTTAAGATTTATTTATATTAATTTTATGTGTATAATTATTTTATCAGCAAAAAGATATGTGTATCATGAATGTGCAGTTCTTGAGGGGGCCAGAGGAGGTCACTGGAGTCCCAAAATTGAAGTTACAAATGGTTGTGAGGGGTTGTGTGTGCTGGAAATTGAATCCAGGTCCTATGCAAGAGTGGCCAGTGCTCTTAATGGATGACCCATCTCTAGCCCTCAGGATAATGAGTTTTAGGTAGAAGGTCATGAGGAAGATGTAGCATGTCAGTGAATAAGGGAAGAGCGTGAGACAAGAAGTTCTGTGTTAACATCTGAAACACTGAAGTGACTAGAGTGCTGTAGACAGAAAAATGACAGGAGGTCTTGGAGCTAAAACATTAGAACAAGTCAGATGTGGTGGTGTTTGGCTTCAATCCCAGCACTTAGGAGGCAGAGGCAGGTAGATCTCGGTGAGTTCAAGGCCAGACTGACTGGTCTACAGAGTGAGTTCTATGTCATCCAGAGTTATACAGCGAAACTGTCTCAAAAAAAGAAAAAAAGATAAATGAAAAGGAAAATAAACTCTAATCATATAGGTACATGCTTGAAGGCCATTGAATGATGCTTTATTTTTAATTAAGTGCAATGGAGGCTGGAGTATAGCCCATTGGTAGAGTGCTTGCTTACTATGTGAGACTCTGAGTTCCAGCCTATCAATATGGATGAATGGCTGGAGATAAACATGTATTTGTTAACAGTACTTGATAGTATTTAAGACTACAGGACTGTGTGAGGTCATACAATGCAAAGTGTAGGGAGAAAAGAGAAATAGACTCCAGATAGAATGTGAAGTGTCTCTTTGGACACACTTTAGAGAGACACATGGAGGCAGAGATAAGGAGAAAGGCCTGACTATGTGCTTTAAATCAACCCAAGCCTTGGAAACAAGCATACATCATGATACATGAAGACTGGACTGGCGTTTCAGTAGTGGTGCAAACCACTGCACTAAATCCCTCTGAGAGGGTTAAGTGGAGGTCTGGAGAAAATTGGATTTGGTATTGTAGCCATTTTATGTGTTGAAACTGACTCTTACCAGCCCAGAGAACTGACTGTGGGCAATTCTTTTCAGTTCTGTTGGTAGCTTGAATTCAGTCATGGTAGGAGTATTTGCATCATGGAAATTGACAAACTCTTCCACAAATTTTTGGTTGTTTTTGTTTTTTAAAAAAATATAATTTTAGATTTATAAATTTTATTTAGTGTATGAATATTTTATCTGCATGTGTGAGTGTGTAGCATACGGATGCCTGATACCTGAGAGGTCTGAAGAAGGCATTAGGTCCCCTAGAGCTGAGGTTAGGATGGTTATGAGCCGTGGCGTGATTGCTGGAAACAGAACCTAGTCCTCTGTAAGAGCATCAACTGCTCTTGACCTCTGAACTACCCTCCAGCCTCCCCTTTTCTCTATTATTTATTTTTTCCAAGACAAGGTTTCTCTGTGTAACAGCCTTAACTGTCCTGAAACTCACTTTGTAGACCAGACTGGCCTCGAACTCACAGCAATCTGCCTGCCTCTGCCTTCCTAATGCAGCGATCAGAGGCATGCGCCACCAAGCCCAGCTCCTTTTGTTTTTGGACAGCTGTTTATTGAACATGTACCAACACATCATGTGTAGCACAGCTCTATTTGTGATGAAGAGGAGGCACTGGCCTTCTTGTTCTATCAGGTTCCACTAGGAAGTTTCAAAGGATTTTTCATGGTTATGAGTTTTCTTTAAAGGGGCCAGCTGGGCATCTGAAGTGCCTTTGAAGTGGGATTTTACCTTTGCCACAGAATTCTCTATAGTCTTAGCTCATTAGTGACTAACCTTTACAAATTTGATGCAGACCAACAGAGGGAAGAAAAGATTCAGTGTGGTCATATGAAGAATGTCTCCCTACTCTGAGATGCTATAATTCTGAAATGGCTGCAGAAATTCCAGGAAGTATAAGCAATAAACCACATTTCATTTATTCCTGGGCTTGTTTACATGGCAAAAAAATAATAATAATCATTAGGAAATTCCAGAATTCAGGGACTAAAAGACTTTCTTCATTTTTTTTTTAAAGTGCTGTTCTATGAAGATTAGCTGGAAGGTAAAAAGTTTAATATTTTCAATACCATAACAACTGAATTAGATCATTTGGTAAGCTAATTAGATAAGCAGATGAAAGACAAAATTATTTAAAGAACTGGTTTTTTTTTCTTCTTCTCAGTTTTGGGGATGGAATCCAGGGCCTCCCACATCCTAGGCAAGCATTCTACCACTGAGTTCTACTCCCAGCCCAAGACCCATTATTCTTGACCAAATAGTAATCATGTGCTTGTTAAAGAATTGCTTGTTTATGAAATAATATTCTGGACTGTGCTGTCATCTAACGATAGAACCGAGGACATTGCAGGGCTTCCATCTGCTAGGAGAACCGGCAGCCCTGAAAATTTGCTCTTTGACACGTCTTTACTCCAAATATGCAGCAATGGAAGTTTATAGAGATTAAATTTTAAATAAACATTCTGTAGTTCAAATCTGGAACAGAAATGCGAAGCAGTGAGCTGAGCGGAAGCCACAGGCTTATGGGATTCTGGGGCTGGAACCAGGCAATATTAGCTAGAGTTTGGCTTGTCTCAAGGAAATGAAAATCAAAGAACTCCTTGCCCAAATGGGAGCCTAAAGCCAAAGTCCTTGCCTGAAGCCACAGGAGAGCAGGCTTCTCCTACTCATGCTAGAGAGTTATTACTAAAGAGTTATTACTGCCCAGGACTTTAGCATTAGGCAACCATGGACCTCATGGACAGGGAGGACGACACCCTGTGACCAGCAGGAAGGGCAGCACAATCTGTGCTCTTTGCGGTGTCACTGGAGATGGGGCCTTGGAAGCACTACTGCACTACACAGAGGTTGGGGGGGGCAGGGGAAGTGGGAGTTTGGGGGGAGACCATTTAGGCCTACTTTCTAAGTGAGCTTTCAAACCAAATTAAAAGCTAAGAAAGCCAACAACAACAAGATAAGGACGTGCATTTACTCCTCATCTTTGTTCTATTGTCCTGAGGGGACACTATGACCAAGGCAACTCATAAAATAAAGCATTTGACTGGGCCTTGCTTACCGTCTCAGATGGTTGGTCCGTTATCATGGTGGGGAGCATGGTGCAGCCTTTGTGACATTTATTTTAATGAAATTGCTGAGAGCTACAGGCAGAGAGACAGAGACAGAGACAGAGACACAGACACAGACACAGACACAGACACCGAGAGATTGACTGGGCCTGAGCCTGAAAGCATACCCCCAGTGATACTCTTCCTCCTCCCAGAGTCACACCCACTCCAGCAAGGATACTTGTCCTTATGATCCTTTCAAAGAGCTCCACCCCCTGGTGACTAAGCAATCAAATGCATTAGACTATGGCCAGGGCCATTTTTAGTCACACCAGCACACTCCTGTTGGAAATACTTTTATGAAATAATCTAAGAAAAGCATTGGATGTGCCAAAAATATGAGTGAGGCATATGAAAGAGCTGTCAGGAGTGGTGAGTGGTGGCTCCTGCCTGTAATCGTCAATCTCATAATCCCAGCACTCGGGAAGCAAAGTCAAGAGCGCCACAATTTCAAGGCCAGATAGGGCTCTGTAACAAGACTTTTCCTCCTCCTCCTCCTCCTCCTCCTCCTCCTCCTCCTCCTCTCTCTCTCTCTCTCTCTCTCTCTCTCTCTCTTTCTCTCTCTCTCTTTCTTTCTCTCTTATGCGCGCGTGCGCGCGCGCGCGCGCACACACACACACAGAAATTAATGGAAGATACATGGAAAAATAACTTCCATTAAGCAAAGCATTGTTGGAAAATTTAACAAAACCAGAACAGTTTGTGAAGAGAGAAGTCTTAGAAATGAAATACATACTCATTAAAATAAAAATCCAATAGATAATATAAGTTATAGACTGAAGATAGTTTCAAGATAAAATTAGAGCATTGATGATAATACTGAGACTTTCACCATGGAAACAGGCAGAGACAAAGAGGAACAGTGGGGGGGACTGGAGGGTCATTGGTAGGCTGTGACGTGTTCACTAGGAGCTTCAGAGATGGAAATGAAGGCAATTACAGAGACGCAATATCTAAAGAGATCATGGTGAATAATTTTTTTTTTTTAATTGAAAGAAGAATTGAGGCACCAGAGTGAAAGCTCAGCAGTTAAGAGCATTTGTTGCTCTTGCAGAGGACCTGGGTTCAATTCCCAGCATCCACATGGTGGCATATAGTCACCCATAACTCCAGTTGCATGGGAATTGATGCTCTTTTTACCTCCAAAGACACCAGACATGCACGTGGAGGCAGGCAAAACACTCATATGCATAAAATAAATATCTTTTTGAAAAGAAAGAATTAAAATTGGTGAGACACTGTTGCTCAGGCATTAGAACATTAATCTGAATCCTTTGCACCCCTGTAAAAAAGCCAGATGTGACCACATGTGTGGTTGGAACCAGCACTATGGGACAAGGGCATGTTTTCTGGCAGCCAGCCTACTCCAGCTCCAGTTCAGTGGGAGACTGTCTCAAGGGAATAAGGCAGAGAGTGAAGGGACAGGACATCCGACATCCTTCTTCAACGTTTGAGTGCAGAAACTTACATACATACATGTGTGTATAGGCACCACACACACACACACACACACACACACACACACACACACACAGATCAGATCTCATGTAGATCTCCAAATAGAATAAATATTATAAATCTATACACTCAGTGAAATTATACAACATTAAAGATGAAGAGAAAAATGTAATAGCCATTATAGGTAAGAGAAATGAGAAATTGATTGCTGCCGTCCCCTTGGCAAAAACTGATAGCAGAAGACACTGAAATGTGTCTTTCACAGTGCCAGGGGAAAACAACTAATAACTTGAAATTCCACACCTTTAAAGACAATCATTCAATTGTATGGGCCAGTTAAAGCCATTTTTCAAAAATAGGTCAAGCAAAATGAATAAAAGTGACCACTCAGAAGCTAGGAAGGTAACATTTAAAGATTTGATCTAATTCGAATCTTGAGTACATCCAATACTCCAAACTTGCAAAGAAAATATAGTTCTTTTGTTTCAAGTATGCCTAGAATTTTCTTAATAGAAAAAAATTCACATATAAGTTAATCTCAGCAATTTTTAAAAAGTTGATATTATACAGACTATATCGTGGTCATAATTCAATTGAATAAGAAATCAATACTAAGGATATAATTTAAGTTGTCACACACTTTGAATCTTAAAATTTTCACACAGGTACTGAAGATTAAAAAGGACATTGTGGGGGCCGAGAATGCAGCACAGGCATAGTACGGCTGCTCTCTGTGAGGCTCTGTACTGAATACAAAAAGAAAACCCAATAAAAAACAAGCAGTTTAAAAAGAAGTTGGACATGGTGGTGTATGCCCACAACCCCTGCACTCGGGAAGCCAAGAAAGAAATCCCAATGACAATTATTCAAAGGTTTATACATAAAAGTCTTTAGAAATGAGATCTAGGAGCTGGCAAGATGTCTCAGGAAGTAAAGGTGCTTGGTCACATAAACTCGGAGACCTGGGCTCAAGCTTCAGAACCCATAGAAGGGTGAAGGGAAAATCCACAAAGCTGTCCTCTGACCGCATCACCTACAAGGTGGCACATGCCACTGCCTCCTCCCTCATCATGCGCACACACAGGTGAGAGAGAGAGAGATATGGTATGCACATGCGCACACACAGATGAGAGAAACTAAAGTGTATGCCTCAGTTGGACTTACTAAGAAAACAAGGTTGGATAAAAACAAGTTCTTTTAGGCGAACAATAGAGAAGCAATAAATCTGATAATAATAATAATGGAGAAAAAAACACATTAGTTTCCAAGGGCTGCTGTAATAAAATACCACAAGCAGAATGCTTAATACAACAGAAATTTATTATTTTGTAGTTCTAGAGGCCAGAGTTTGAAATCAAGGTGTCTCCTGGGTCATGCTTTCTTGCCAGGGACTTGGGAAAGAAATACTCTACACTCAGGGCTGTGGATCTTCATAGGGCAGGAAACGCTCGACTGTATCTCCATCACTCCACCTCTGCCCAATCAGGGTCTCTCCATGTGTCCTGCCATCCTCTTACTTCTGTGTCTCCTTCCTTTTCCTCCTCCTTTCTTTCTTCTTCTGTGATTGGATGAATCTTGGGCCTGGCACATGCTAATAAATATTCTGCCACTGTTTTTTTTTTTGTATTTTATTACATTTATTCATATTGTGTGTGCACATTGCATGCACAACCCCCTATAGAGATCAGAGGACTGCTTTCCTGAGTCAATACTCTCTTATCATCGGATCCCAGGGATGAACTCAAGCGGTCAGGCTTGGCAGCATGCAACTTTACCTGTGAGACATCTTGCAAGTCCCCTACCTTTCTCATGGTACAAGGTAGAGTAGGGGGTCCCACCATATTCCAATTTGACTGGATCCTGATTGAACCAATTCAGTCTAGAAAAGAATCTAACATGAATACAGGATTTTTAACAAGTCTAGTGAAAAAACCAAATCAAAACAAAAGGATTCAAGTAGACACCAGGAATCATAAAAGTGGTCAATGTATAATACAGTAAGGAATCTCTGTACCATGAAATGCATATTAGGAACACCTTAAGTATTTATAGTTTCTCAACCAATAAGAAAAACTAGAAAACATGAATAATTTTCTTTCTTTCTTTTTGAGACAGGGTCTTGCATAGTCCAGGCTAGTCTTGAACTACCTGTAGCCATGGATGGCCTTGAACTCCTGATCCTTCTGCCTCCTCTCCACACACACCCTGAATACTTGGATTATAGGCATGCACCACCATGGCCAGATTAATAAATGCTCCTCTTTAAAATATGAGTCGACAGTGTTGGCCGACATGAGAGTTCTTCTCTCATTGTTTTGACTTACTGGAGTGCTAGGGATCAATTTGGAATGTCATGCATTCTAGGCAAGTTCTTTGATGCTGAGGTACACCCCTAGCCAGGAGCATCTAGTCAAAATCAAACTGAAATACCACAGCTGAGAGTCAACATCTCAGGGCTGGGGAGGAAGCACAGTGCATCGTTCTTGGCTTGTGCACACCAGGCCCAGGTTCCAGTTCAGGTACTGCCACAGACAAAAATCATGTCTGGCTAGATGCTATCTATCTTCTGGTCCTTGAGCTACAGGAATGAATCAGAAGGGAGCTTGCAATTGAGTCAGGAATTTTGTCAAACAGAAGTTTATTTTGTTAACTGGAATAGGGCATCTATTAATTTATCTTAGTTTCACAGAGCAAGAACAATCGTTTGTCTCGATTGCTTACCTCGAGAAGTTGCATGGCTGAATGTAAGGGACATGCACAGATGATGTGAACTCAGTATACAATTCACATTTATTTTTAAGGCAACTTGTGCCTGTCTTGGAAGAAGTAGCACATCAGGCTATTTTAAAGATCATTGGTGGTAAATGACTCCCTGTGACTCTATTAAAAACAGCAGTATCTTTACCCTGGGCTCACACTGGATCTCATTTTCAACACTTTAGAAACAAAAGTGACTGGAAAAGGTGCTAATAGCCAGCAGTGACCTATTGGGTTATAAAAAAAATGCTAGGAGGTCTTAATTCTAATAATTAGGCAAGTACTTTGTTATATTTGGACACACCAAACACTTATTTGCACTTACACAAATATTTCAGTGTGGTTATAAAAATATGTATAGGAGAAATAATAATGTGACCACTGACAGATCTTTGGTACAGCTGCATATTGCAAATATTGAAGTATATTTATGTCCAATAAGAGATAGAGGTATGCAAGCCTGCTGAGCTGGTATTTTACTTACGCACTGTTTTCTGTCTGCTTCTTAGCAAGGGACAGAGCATTCCACATCTGATCTCTGTATTCCCACCTCTGCGGTCTGGCTACACTCTTTCCACATCAGTTTAACCGGTTCATGGTCTGTCTGTCTGTGCTCCCTCACCTTCAGATTCTGACTTTCTCCCTTCCCACTTCCCTCATAAATGTCCCATACTGTCCTTGATTGTGTTCCAGAATATTCTCCTGCTCATATTTTCTACAATGGCAATCTCCCAAAGAAGAGGAAATTAATGACACTATTCTTCAGTTGTACTTAAAAACCATATTTAAATGAAAATACAGTGATGGTTCTTCTTTTTCTGTGTGTTCTAGTTTTCTTTTCTGTTTCTGTGATAAAATGCCCAAACAAAAAACACTTTGGGGAAGAAAAGGGTTTATTTCAGCTTACAGTTCCAACTCACTTTCACATTACATCCACAGTTTAGAGCAAAGCAAAATGAACACACTTATGTCGTCTGCTTGCCCTGGCTCTGCTCAGCTACTTTTCTCTACTCACACACACTCCAAAACCCAAACCCTGAGGCAATGCTGCCCACAATGACCTAGGTCCTCCCACAACACTTAACAATCAAATCACTCTTCCACAGACATATTCACAAACCAACTTGATCTAGATACTTCCTTATCACAGGCTTTCTTCCCAGGTAATACTAAGTTATGGCAAGTTGACATTTAAAACTCTATCAGTGTGCTTCTCATATTTGACCCAAACTATTGCCAAAATATAGCTTTCACTTTGGTGCAAGGGTGACTTCATTGACTGCACATTTTTTTGGCTTGTCCTAGAATTAATATCATGCCCAGGTACATGTTGTAAGAGAGGTATGTCATGGCTGGGTTCCAGGCTTATCTGCTGTTCTATTTCCCGTACGCACATCCATCACTGTGCCTTTGCTTCTCACAACCTTTCCATCTGAGTATTGATTCTAAAGCTCTTGTTCTCAACTAAAAACCCAAAGACTGGCACCAAGACCACTCTTGGAGGACATCATTGAACTAGAGACAACATCCGAACTGCTGGGATTTTTCCACCATACCCACAACTATCATCCTCAAAGGGTCAGCTTGAAAAATGCCCATCTAAGAGATTTTCTTGGAACTTTCTAGTAACCTGTCCCTTCTTTGACCTCTAGTATGTTTATTGGTACCCCTCTTTGGAAATTATCACTCTTCATTTTTCACTGTGGTTATTTGTGCACAAGTGCTGTCCCCCAAGGGCCTGTGTGTTAAAGGCATGGTCATTAGAAGGGTATCTTTGGTGGGGAAGAATCTTTTAGAGGAGGCCCTACTGTGAAGTCTCACAGTCACACGAAGAGGATTGTGGGACTCCAGTCTTTTCTTCTTTCTCTTTGTTCCCTGGCTCACTATGTGGTGAGTGGTTCTGCTCTGCCACAAACACACAGGCTCTACCAGCAACGGGACCGATCAGTCATGGACAGAAACCTCCAACACCGTGATCCCAGTCTACCTTTTCTCTTTATTAGCTCATTATCTCAGTTATTTGTCTTAGTAACAGAAAGATGATTCACATAGGTCATATTTTCCTTTCTGTTATTAGTCACTTCAAGGCCAGAACATGTGTTATTCAGGCTAGTGCTTCTCATATTTCCTAACTTTGCATTTGTAGAGGGTCATTATATACTTATTGAATTAATGGAATGCCTTTGGATTCTGGTTAACTTGTGCCCATGGAAAGTATGCAAAACCAGGCACAGCAGCATGCCAGTTAGCTTGGGAAATTCTTTCAAGCTCTGCCTTCACGGCTCTGCCTTCACATTTCTGTGGTTCTGGACTTTGTGTAACAATTAAAATGCTTTATATCTGTGTAACCCAATGTCTTACAGCAGCCACATGAGACTACTGAATGAGACTGAAGAACTGAAAATTTAATGTTACGCAATTTAAATGGATTTATATATGAAGAGTCACATATGTGGCTGTCTCATTACATATCATATAGGGTTCTAGAATATGTTGGCATTTTAGGTAATGCTTCTGTTTTTGTTTTGAGTCATGTGTTAGAATTTGCTTGAAAAACTATAGCTTGCTTGCCTAGTAAGGAATGGTTCATCATCTTCCAGTCTTCCAATTCCACATTCCTCATTGCATCCTGGAAGAGAGATGGGCTCCTGGAGCTTCATAGGCACTCTTGCCTCCCCTGACCCCTGCACTCAGGTTTGCTTTGTGAAGTATAGATATGATGCTGTGTGGGTGGTATGCCATTGTTTACTACTGCTGTTTTTAGAGCTTTGAGGCCCACATCTTGCACATGCCCAGTTCATGTTCATCCCCCGAAATATGCCTCTACACCATTTGCTATTGTTTTGATTCTCAAACTTTGCTCTCTCTCTTTTTTAAGATTATTTATTTAATTAATAATATGTTAGTTTTGTGTGTGTGTGTTTGTGTGTGAGGACATCTGCATACACAGCACACTTGTGGAGGTCAAAAGGCAGCTTTGGAGGGCAGTCCTCATCTTCCTTATTGCTTTTGAGGCAGAGTCTCTTTTATTGTTTGCTATGAAGTTGCATACCTTAAACTAGCTGGTACTTGAGCTTCCAGGGGACTCTTGTGTCTCTGCCGTTCATCTCATAGAAGAAGTAGGCTGATCAGAAGGTCAAGACCATCCTGAGTTATGCAGCCAGTTTGAGATCCAGTTTAAAAAAAAGAGAGAGGGTGGGAGTGCTCTTGTCTCTCCAAAGTGATCTAACTTCCTTCTTTCCTGTTAATATTTAAAGTCTATATACCCAGTGATGGTTTCCACTAAGAAATTTTCAGACATATGTCATTATCCATTTTTCTTATTGTGGCCAAGGCTGTGGGTCTTACTGCAGAAATATTACTGGAAAATTGAGAGATTGTGATGTGTCTAAACAGAACATTTGTAGAAAGAGGATAAGAATTTGTCCATATTTATTTAAATCTTTCTTTCTCTTTTCCTTCCTTCCTTCCTCCCTCCCTCCTCTCTCTCTCTCTCTTTCTCTCTCCTCTCTCTCAGACAGGGTCTCTGTAATCAGAAGTTTCTTTCCCTTTAATAACTCCCAAATACCCAGCAGCCACTTTCCAAATAATTAACTCAGAGGCTTAATATTATAGTAACTGCTGAGCCAGAGCTCAAGCATATTACTACCTAGCTCTTACATGTAAATTAAGTCATAATTTTTATTTATGTTTAGCCACATGGCTTGGTACCTTTTCTCAGTCCAGCATTCTTATCTTGCTTTCTCTGTGTCTGACTAGTAAGTGCTACTTTGCTTTTTCTCTTCCCAGAATTCTCCTAGTCTGGTCACCCTGCCTGGCTACTGGCCAATCAGTGTTTTATTAAAACAATATCAGTGACAAATCTTTACAGTGTACAAGAGCATTATCCCACAGCAGGTCTCACTATGTAGCAGCTATGGCTGTCTTAGAATATATAGACCTCTCTATATAGACCTCAAACTTACAGAGATCCACCCACCTCAGCCTCCCAAGTGCTGGGACTAAAGGCATGCCCCCCCCCCAAACCTGGCTTAAAACTTTCTCTTTAAGGGAAGTTTTTCTTTTCCTCTTTTTTATTTCTCTTTTTTTCCATTTAGGAGATGGGGTGTCACTATGCTGCCCAAGTTAACCACAAATTCCTGGGCTCAAATCCTTGTCTTAGCTTCCTGATTACTGGGACTATGGGCTTGCCCCCAACACCTAGTTAAGCCAAGCGTTTGAATACCATTTCTTTTTTTCTTTTGTAGATAAGATAATGAAATTGAAGAAATTAGTTTTACCTAAGTCTATGAAATTATTTTGATTTACCTTTCCCCTAATCACATGTTAACAAGATTGCATTGTTCAGGGAGCCTAGCTTAGGACCAAGTTCCTGCTGACTGTACCCTGTGTAAGCAAGTCAAGACCTACACAGTGGGTCCTAAATGAGCTCAGACAAGACTCAGTAAATTAAAAAGAGCTTCAAAGTTAGAGGGCCAACCCTGAAAATGCCTTCTCTGTGGAACTGTTTCATGGTCTGTGCTCTGAACACTGGCTTATGGTGTCCAAAGCATAAAAAGAAAGGGTCCAAGGAAGCGTGTTTTTGTGGAACAAGAATCTTAGCTGGCAGAAGTTAACCACATCTCCCCAGATATTTTGCATGTGTTATATAAGGGAACCAATTCCAAGACAAAACAAAGAATAAAATGCTTTGACGGTAAAGTAAAAACACAGACCAAATTAGAACCGACTCTAAATGTTTTTTGCATTTTCTTAAGCCTTCTCTTTCTTCCTTACTTCCCAATGCCACAAAACATAGTGTATTATTTCCCCTACTATCTATTGTTCTGCCAGTTTTCATACATTAAAAATATGTTTTCAGTTTTCTCACAGTACTTCTGAATTACATGCACACATGCAGATGGACAATAAATTGTTTTTATAGGATTTATCAACTCTGGCATTCCTCTGTAAAGTAGTTCAAATTTTTGAAGCATTTAGTCCTGATTTGAACCAATGCTCACAGAGTAAGTGGGTTACAGGTAAAGGTTGTTTGTAGGCTCCTTGCCTTTGCCTAGATATATACTCACCCTGAGCAAATAGCTTCCATTTCACTCCTGTCTATATCAACACCAATAAAGAAAACACACTTTCTAGTCTATACCCACTGCTCAGGACAGAAGTAACAGGTGATAGTGATCTGCTGGTTGCTGATGATGTGGTTGTGATATAAAAATATTATCACAATGATTATAATTCCCAAATTATTTTTCTGCTTAAATTTTTCTCCTAAACTCTAGGCTCATGGATACAATATCCCCTTTGGTGTCTGTGATAGTTAGTATTCACAGTCAACTCAACACCCAAGAAGTAGGCTTCTGGGTACACTTGTGAGGATTGTCTAGCTGAAGGTTTGAGGATGTCGTGAGGGATAGGAGGAACCTGCCTATTGTGGGAGAAACTATTTCCTGAGCAAGAGATTCCAGGCTATGTAAATTGGAAAGCGCAAGGTGAGCATTAGCCTGTATGTGTTAATTTATTGTTCCCTCTCTTGATTCTGGCTGTAACATGATTAGCTCTCTCAATTTCTGCTGCTGTGACCCTCCTGCCCTGGTGGACTGGAACCGAGCACTGTGAGCCAGAATAAACCTTTCTCCCATGAGTTGCTCTTGTTGTGACAACTTTTACTTTAGCACAGCAACAGAAGAGAAAGTAAGACACTAATGGGCTTTTAAACTCAACCATCTGAAAAGAACTATTGAGTGTACACCCCTGAAACCTTCTCCTCATGAGCCTTGTGTTAGCGACTGGCATCATCCTTTACCTGGCTGATGATCCTTGAGCCTTGTATTAGAGACTGGCAGATCCTGAAGTTAGGCAAATCTGTATGGTCTATAACCACAACAGCAACAGAGCTAGGGAAGAGCCCCATCATACCAAAATATTCCTCTATATCCTTTACAGTCTATTCCTTGCCTGACCTCCAGCCTCAGGCAAATTGTATTCTTCCTTCTAGCCTCAAAGCAGTGCTACAGAACGCTACAGAACAGAGTGACACAGCATGTACTATTCCTTTCACCCTTGACTTAAAAGGCTTTTGAGGTTCATTTACATTGGAGTATTTCCGTAGTCTATGCTTCTTTGTTACTGAGTAGTAGTCCGTGGTGTAGACATGCTATAGTTTGTATATCCATTTACCTGAAGAAGGACATTTACATTGTTTACAATGCTGGGAATTGAACCTAGGACTTCTGTGTATGCCTGGTACCAGTCATACCCTTTGGTAATTCTTTTTTTTTAAGATTTATTTATTATGTATACAGTATACAGAAGAGGACACCAGATGTCATCATAGATGGTGTGAGCCACCATGTGGTTGCTGGGAATTTAACTCAGGACCTCTGGAAGAAGAGTCAGTGTTCTTAACCTCTGAGGTATCTCTCCAGACCCTGCTTTGATAATTCTTAACATAGATAATAAACACACTCAAAGGAACATAAATTTTCACTTCCCTTCAGGTATAGACCAGAAAGGACTATCACCAAGTCTTTGCAAGGCATTTCCAGACTGTTTACCAGGGCAGCTGCCATCTCCCAGTCCCACCAGCGATGTGTGAGAGAGCCAGCCACTCCTCACTTTCCTCCTCGTCTGCTGTTGGTGAGCTGGATGTGTGGTCGCTCGTTAGCTTGCCTTTCTCTGATGGCTGCTGATATCCAACCTTGTGTGCTTATGTACTTACTCCATTAGGGCTTCCTTGAGTAAAGTGTCCAAGTGTTCTCTATTCCTCTCTTCATTCTAAAGTTACTGTTACTCATTGTGCATATGTGTGTGTAGGAGAGAGAGAGAGAGAGAGAGAGAGAGAGAGGACAACTTGTATGAGTTGGTTCTCTCCTAGCACATGGGGGCCTGGAGGTTGAACTCAAGCTTTCAGGGTTAGTGGGAAGTTCCCCTACATGCCGAGCTATTTCATTGGCCCTTTCTTTTTTATTCTGGAGATTAAACCAGGACTTCACACATGTTAAGCCTATGTTTTACTACTATGTTGCCTTTCAATACCTCATCTGTGTGTATGTATATATGTGTGTGCATGTGTGTATACGAGTGCATGGATATGTATTTATGTATGCATGCTTGTATATATGTGTATGTATGTGTGTACGCATGTATATGTATGTGTGTGTATGAATATGTGTAGGGGCCAGTGATTGATGTTGAGTATCTTTCACTATTACTCTCCATTTTATCTTTAGAGTCAGGGACTCAGTGAGCCCAGAGATGACTGAGTGCTTTGAATGCTTGGCCATCAAGCTCTGGGGGTCTAGCAGCATCTGCCATGCTTGCACTAGGGTTACAGACATGTACAGCCATGCTCAGCTGTTACATAGATGCCAGGGATCTGAACTCAGCTCCTCATGCTTGTGTGACAGGCACTATACTCCCCAGACCCAACCTCATTTCTTGATTGCATTGAGGGCCTGTGACTGACCTATCCCATCTAATTTATGAAAGTACACATCATAGTTTTCCTACAGCAAAATGGCCTGATGACATCTTTCCGGGAACATAATCCAGTTATTATGCAACACACATTTGTATTTCAAATAGTTCCTTCCCCTACTTCTGCCAGAATAATGGGGAAACTTTCCTTCAGTGTTAACTGTAAGAATCTGGAAAGGTGTCAGCAGGTAAAATTCATGTTATATCCCCCCCCCCAGCCCAGAATGGGTCCTCTAGAGTTGGTATGTGCGTGCACACACTTATGCATGTGTGCATGTGTTTGGAAGGCAGAGGACAATCTCAGGAGCCTTTTCTCAGATACCACCCCTCCTTCCCATCCTCAAAAGGTCTCTTACTAGCCTGGAAGGCTGGGCTGGAGGGGGTTGGGGGAGTGTGGGGGGCAACAAACCCCAAAGATCTACCAGTCTCCACTGTCCCTAGCACTGGGATTACACATGAGTCTCCACACCCAGGCGTTTTTGTTTGTTTTACCTGTGTTCTGGGAATGGAACCCAGGTCGTCCTGTTTGTACAACAAACACTTTCCTGACTGAGTTATCCCTCCCTCACCCACGACAAACCCTGGAGTTTTTGACGCAGACTCATCCACACTAAGCCTCCAACTCCTGCCAAATGTGGTTCGAGTTTCCCGCCCTGCCCTGATGCTTCGGCCATTTCCGCTGGCTGGTCTCCGCGCCTCTCCATCGTGCCTGTCCCTCCAGCCTGGAAGCCGGCCGTTTGCTCAGGAGCATCACTTCATTCTTTCAGTTTGCTTAGCCTTTTACTTGTAGTTAAGACTCAGCGGCTTCAGACATGCCAGACCAGCTGTGGCCTGGCTTTTAATCTTCGGTGGTGTTTCTCTGAAAACAAAAACATCTTAATTTATATGAAATCCTGTTTCTGATCTTTTTTCCTCATACAGATCAAGCTTTTGTGCTCTACCTAAGAAATGACTGCTTAGCTCAAGGTCACGGGTTTTTCATCCCGCAGAATTGTTCTTTAAAGTACAAATCAGATAGCGTTCATCATTTTGCCGAAATTCTCCAAGGGATTTTCTCTCGCCTTAGAATAAAACTGGGACTCTTCTTTCTGGGTACAAGGTGCTGCCTGATCCTGCTTTCTGCTCTTTCAGTTCCCCCCAGTCTCCTTCCTCCAGTCCTACTGCAGCCTTCCCCCACCCCACCCCACCCCTCCCGGCTCGCCTGAAATTCTTCCTGTAGACCAGACTGGCCTTGAACTTGCAGAGATCTGGTTGCTCCGGCCTCTCCTAAGGGCATGTACCAGCCTACTGGGCCTATTTTTGTTTTCTTGCTTTGTGGGTACCCTCATTGGAGCCCTCGACCTCGCTAGTACATCATTCTTCTCAGGTTTGGCTCATTCCTAGACCCTTCAGACTTCTTCACACTTATCTTTCCCCAAAAATTGTAGTTTTAATTTTATGTAGGTGAGTGTTTTGCTTGCTTGTAAGTGTACTATGTATGTGCAGTGTTCATGGAGGCCAGAGGAGAATGATCCCCAGGAACTGGAGTTATAGACTGTTGTGAATAGCTGGGAACCAAACCCGGGTCCTCTGCCAGAGCAACAAGTACTCTTCACTCCCAAGCCGTATCTCCAGCCTGGACTGGTGCACAGTTCACCCTCCTTTCATGGAAATGATCATTGGAAATTCTTCCAGTAAAGGAGGTTCTCCGCCCCCCCCCCAGTTGATACAGGACACAGCCAGACACCAAATTCTCAACACAAAAGAGATTTATTACCCTTGAGGGGCAAACAGTGTGTGTGTGTGTGGGGGGGTGTTTTCAGGAGTGGATTTTTTTAAGTAGAAAAGGGGGAGTCTGTCCTAGGGTGAGTTGGTAAATCCTGATTGGACATATTAGCCAAATAATAAAATTTTGATTGCTGGACCATGGTGTTCTGTCTCAGGAATGAGTCAATGACAAAATAAGGGAATGGGCCTTGGGGGCTAGCTTTACAAACTCAGGCTAATGGTTTTTAGCAAGGGGGAGGGAAGAGGGAGACGAGAGTGAAACCTGCTGGCTGCACCAGGTCTGCCATGGCCAGGCCTGTTAGAGCCCTTCACTTTCTAAAACAGCATTTAATTTTCATTTGCAATCCTGCTGCCATTTATTATTTATAATCCTTACTGCTTCCTGGATTAATTAATTAATTAATTGAATTACTTGCTTTTTACTTATATGCATGTAAATAAATATTCTTATTTACTCTAAAATGCTTATTCTTTCGGAGCCAGGCATTTTTGTTGGTTCTTGATCCCTGTGTTTATCCCTGTTGTTTATCCCTTGAGCCAATATCTAGATCAGACACAGGGTGGAATTTCAATATGTATATGTTGAAACAATTTAAACCATAGCCTACTTAAAGTCACACCTAATATACTGGGAAACTCAAAGTACGGATTTCAAAGGTAAAATGTACAAAACAAATTGATAAGGGAAAGAATAGGGTCTAGATGGGGAAGGGTTTCCTGTGTGTTTTTAATTTTATTATTTTATACATATGGGTGTTTTGCCTGCATGTAGGTCTGTGCACCACGTGCAGGCAGTGTCTGAGGAAACTTGAAGAAGGCATCTTGGAGCTGGAGCTACAGTTCTGGTTATGAGCAGCCTTGTGGCTGCTGGGAATTGAGCCCAGGTCCTCTGTAAGGTAGCCAGTGCTCTTGACCTCACCAATCCTGCAGGGTCTGACCTGAGCAGAAGAAAGGAGCGTTTTAGTGAAAGTCTCTGGAGAGGACGCCTGCTTGGCAAGGGCACAACCTACTAAAGAACATGTAACTTGTGATTCTTCTGTCCAAGGAGAAATGTAGAAAGAGCCTTCAACAGTGAAGCCCATCATCTTCGTCCTCCAAGTCTTAGGACTCTGGGTCTACTGCAGTCTTAGGGACTCTTTGAGCACCAGATTTCATTGCCTTAAATTGTATTTGCAGAACCAATGCTCAATAGAAAACACCAAAAGTGACTCCACAAGCTTTCGTTTTTATGGTCAGTTGATTATACAAGGGATGGACAGAGATTGGACAGAGACTCATTTTCAACAGATAGTACTAGGACATTGGATATTACAGGTGAGGCTCAAGCTGAACCCTGACTTAGATCATTCCCTAATATTAACTCAAGATTCATTTCAGGTCCAAATGGCACTAACAGTACCCAATTCTTTGAAAAAGATCTGGTATAAAATTTCTATAATCTTGTGCCAGGCAAGAGTTTCTTAATAGAGTAACATGGTACAAGCATCATAAGAATAAAACACACACAAGAAAACTGAAAATTAATAAATTAAAAATGATCAATTTAGAATAACATCTAAACTCTTCATTCTGGGCTACAAAATGCTGCCTGATTTTGGATAAATTGGACTTGAAAGACCAAACAACTTTTGTGCTTCCAAGAATAATGTTGGAGAAGTAAAAAGAGAACCCATGGAGCTGGAGACAAATGTTTGCAAACCACACATCTGGCAAGAGACATATCTAAAACATAAAAGAATTCTTACAACAATAAAAAGATGAATAACCCACTTTGAAAGTGGGCAAATAATTTGAGATATTTCTCCAAAGAAAATGAACAAGTTGCCACTAAGAACATAGAATTATTAGTCACAGAGAGTACGGGGTGAGGGGGGACTCATAATCAGATACAATGTCACACTCAACAGGATGGCAAAGGTGACTAAGAGAGACATTAACAGGAATCAGTGAGGGTGCAGAGAAAATGGACCTTTCTGTGCCACCGGTAGGAAGGTAAAATGGCACTGTTGCTTTGGATAATGACCCAGCAACTCTCCAAAAATTGAACACATAGTTTCTACAAAGCCCATAAATTCCACCCAAACAATCCTACCTAATCCCAAACACACTCACACACACACACACTTTTGACAGGGTTATACACATATAAACTTTGAAAAGTTATGTTAGTAAAAGATGCCATCATGAAAGGTTATATATGATATGATTCTATCTTAATGTAATGTCCAAATGGGCAATCTCTGTATAACCCTGATGTTCTTGGAGCTTTCTCTGTAGACTAGACTGGCCTTGAACTAAGAGACCTACATGCTTTTGCTTCCTACTGCTGGGATTAAAGTTGTGAACTACTACGTCTAGCCTAATTATATACTTCAAGTGGGTAAATTGCATGGTATTTAAATTATATCTTCATAAATGTGTTTTTAAGATTTGCAATTGGAGACGGTGGCTTCAGTGTTGTGTTTCTCCAGCGTTTGCTGATGGACTACATGCTGCAGTTATCAAGAGCACTAAACCCCAAGACTATCCTTGGTCCCTTAATTCACAATTAAATAAATTCAAACACATGTACGGATAAATTAAAATTTCAGCAGAGACTTGTTTCATTCAGGAAGGCAAACTGAGTCACCATGCCCAGCACATGGGGTGACTTTTAGAGGAGATAGTACCTCCTTAGAGCTATCTCAGCCACGGAAGAGCTTGTTAGACAACGAGAGGAAGGAAGAAGAGGAAGAAGAGCCATCCAGAGGGTTGTCATGGAGAGAGCTGGAGGAGAGGCTACAGTGTTCAGAAAATAGGAAATCCAGTTGGTGCAGAGTTGGTTGGCTGGGAGATTTGGCAGAATCGTAGGCAAAGGTAGGCTGAAGGACCTGTGCTATGATTTGAATGTGGCTTGAGTGTATCCCCCAAGTGTTGATGCATTGGAATCTTGGTCTCCAGGGTGGCAATGTCAAGGGCTCGAGGGACTATTAACAGGGGAACTTGGTGGAAATTTGTTGAGGACCCTGCCCTCAGAAGTTCTGAGAATGAGGTCTTTCTTTATTCTCTGGCTTCCTGTCTTACCTGTGATTGTTCCTGCCCACAAGTGCTCCCATCACACTGACCTATGTCATGAAGTGTTATGTTGGAATTGGGGTGATTATTTTGAGAGCTGGTATGATCTTCTCAGACTTCAAAACCACAGGCTAAAAAGGCTTTTTCTCTCTACATTACCAAGCTTCAGTTGCTTCATTATAGTAATAGAAAATGGACCGGAAGCTAAATGTGTTGCACGGGAACTACGCCTTCGGCTTTGGAAAATGGACCGATACATTAGATGAGGAACTCTGAACTTCATCTCAATAGCAAAGGGGAGCCAGAGAGAAGGAAGGTGCTAGGATCAGGACTCTGCAATTAGACTGCGGAGTCTGAAATGCCCTTTAGAGGCTCTTGCGTGGAAGGTTTAATTTTCAGCTTGGCACTCTTATATTTTTGGTTGTGAGCCTAGCCTTTAATGGCTGAGCCATCTCTCCAACCTCAGCTTGGCACTCTTGAATAGTAATAGAACCTTTAAGAGGATCTAGTGCAGGAAGTTATATCCTAAGTAGAATGCTCTTGGAAGGATAGTGATACCCGCTCTGTCCTCCGTCTCTCCCTCCCATTCCCTACTAGCTATGTAGACAGCATCTTGTTGCAGCCTGCGCTTTCTTGGTGGTATGCTGCCTCCTCACATGCCAAAAGCAATGGGGCCAACTAACTGACGATTAATGCCTCCAAAGCTGTGAGACACAAAATCCATTTCCTATTTTAAAGTTGACTGCCTCGGGTATCTTGCTATTGTAACTGGAAGCAGAACAACACAGAAAGAAACTATAAATGCTGCTGGATGGAGCTGGAAAAGGAGAGGCCATTTCTCGATTGCTTTTCTAGATGCCTTTTCTCTGCAAATACCTCTATATATGATGAACTGGCCCTTATAAATAAATTACCTTAATTGTGTACAACCTGGAATCAGATACTACTGAAGGAGCCATTTTTTCTGGTCTTGTGTAGCCACTTGTATGAAAATAAACCACATGAGATAGCAAATGGCAACACAGCTTTCATATGCTTTCTGAAGGTTGACATAACTAACTTGCAATATACATATATATGTATATATGTATATATATATATATACATGCACGCACACACACCCAAAACCCCATTTAAGATTAGTCATTTATAGCATGAATGTAATATCCTCAGGAGATAAATGAAAAGGTGACTTCTAGTGCTCTAATTGAGGTTCAGTCATAGGTTGGCTTTGTAACTTGGGCCCCAATCACTTCTAATTGCAATCTCTTCACCTGTAAAACCAAATGATTGGGGTCAGAGAGATGGCTCAGTGGGAAAAGACACCCACCACTAAACTGGACAACCTGAGTTTGGTCCTGGGATCCCCATGGTGGAAGGAGACACCAGCTCCTTCAGGTTGTCTCCCGACCTCCACACTCATGCTGTAGTAGGCATGGCTGCATGTATACAAATAAAATAATTTAAAAATATCAAATGGTTGGATAAGTATCAGTGCATTTAAAACTTCCGAGCTGACAAGCAGCTGCTGTTCTTTTTGAGTCCCAGGTGCCTGGATCAGTTGTTGGGGACCCTTGGAAACTGCAGGTTTAACCCACGTTATACAGTGAGCCTCCCCATCTGCATCCCTGCTCTGTATCCTCTGTATACAAGGTTAAAGCTCAATCAAACTGAGGATTCTCCAAATGTTCTAGCCTGTGTCCAAGGCCTGGGAGGTTTGTCACAGGTGGTGTGTGGAATTTTGTATAGGGAGGTCATTTTATGCTGGAAATACATAACAGCTATGGCTTTAGGACAAAGAACAATGCAGTATATGGTGGGTAAAGATCATTGTCAACGTCTCAGAATCTGGACTCACCTGGGAGATGGGCTTCTGGGCATGCCTGTGGGGTATTATCTTGAGAGTGTTAAATGGCTGGGGTACACTTATCTTGACCATGGGCAGAATGCTCTCTAGGCAGGTGACACTACAATGCCATAATGAAGAAGTTGATCAGAGCACCAGGGACCCTCCAACCCCCAGTCCTCCTATCCCCTCACACAGGACTCAGAACAAAAAACAGTCAAGACTGTTTTCTTAAATGACTGTGCTGTGTGTAAACACACACCACTTATGTCATTCAGTATTCTAGAGAAGGACTGTTTCTTGTGGTTCTTCAGTTTGTTTAGGCTGGTGTCAGTCATGATCTCCCCAAGGCTCCCTCCAAACCCTCGTCTTGAACTGCTCTGAAGCCTTAAAGCAGGTGTCCCTTCCCCACTGCCTAGGCTTTCCAAGCTTCCCATCTCAGGGACAGACAGATGGAAGGACAAACAGCACAACACTATATTGACCGAGAAGTAAACAAAGAGACCCTACCCAGAAAACAAACACGACTTGAAATGTTGACATTCTGACCAGGCCTTAGGGCTTGTTCTTACACTCTGGGTTAAGATAGCTGGAACTAGGCCTGGAGTATGTGAGTCACTACCTGGGGCAAACACAGTCTGGGCGATTGACCTCCCTCTCTCCCAATATGGGGTTTTGAAATTTATTCAATAAATATTTATTTTATATTAAAATCAAGTTTAGGTTGTATTTATTTATTTGTCCATGTGTGTTTGTGCAGGGGTGGGAGTGGGCATTTGAGTGCCACCGGGCACATGCAGATACGAGAGAAAACTCTCAGGAGTCATTTCTCTTTCCACAGTGTGGATCCTGGGGATCAAACTCAGGTCATCAGACTTGGCAGCAAGCTTCTGTCCCTGCTGATGCACCATACACACACACACACACACACACACACACACACACACACACACACACTCCTTGTGTTTGGCAAGGCTTCGTTGTGTGGCCCTGGAACTCACTATGTAGCCCAGGCTAGCAGAGCTCCAGCCTCTGCCTCCTGAGTTACAGGTGTGTACCACTACACTTGGTACACTTCTTTTCTAGTCTCTAGGAGTTACATTTTCAGGATACAAAAATATAAGATACTATTACTGACTTTTGAGGATCAGAGAAACACAAACACTTTTTATCTAAAAAGTATCAGGGACCCTTTTTATGAAAGTAAGAAACCAGGCTGGAGAGATGGCTCAGTGGCTAAGAACACTGACTGTTCTTCCAGAGGACCAGTTCAGTTCTCAGTACCCACATGTCGACTCACAACTGTCTGTAAGACCAGGGAAATCTGATTCCCTCATACAGACATACGCAGGCAAATCATAAATGCACATGAATTAAAAATAAACAAATCATTTTTTAAAAGAAACCCAAATAAACACAGAAATATCTATGCTTCTCCCTAAAACCAATTGTACTTCTAGATTTTACCTAAAATGAATTAAAAGCCCCATTTTACCTATTCCATGGGAATTTCTATATTGTCTTATTGTAAATTAGTTGGATTGGGGTGGTCAGGTAGGTTGTTCTCATTTAGACCAGAAGCTTCTTTTTCGTTCTCCTTCACTTTCTCCTTCTTCTCTGTTTGTAGGAAGTAGTAGACCTAAGTCAATCAGGACTGTGGATTTTGCACAAAGATATGAGCAGCTGATGCTTCTCTGTAAGAAATGTTTAGACACAGGGTTTTGGGTACCATTCTGCCAGCTAGGCCACATGCAATTCATCCCTAAGTCTGTGTTTTAATTTTTTTGAATAGGGAGAACATTTCTTAGCAAAAGCTGAATCTCAGGTTTACTTGATCCTCTGAAGATCTGTTATAAAATTTTTTAATGAGCTAGGAAGGGAGAAAATAAATCAAGGGCCCTCAAACTATCCTCTCCCTCCAGGACATAGCAACTGCCACAGACCAGTATTTCATACCATCAGATTGCACCCACAGCAGGAAGGCTGGCTAGATGGTCAAATAATATCAACTTTTTCCATATGGGAGCTGAGGCTTTATGAAACTATAATTTTTATTTTAAGACAAAATGTTACTCTGTAGCTCAAGCTGGCCTGGAACTCATAACAATCCTCCTGTCTCAGTCTTATAAACTCTGGGATTACAAGTATAAGACTCCACACTGAGTCTATAAATTGATTTACTAAGATGTAAATTGTTTTTTCCTGGCTACTTTAATTCTAGGTTTGTCTTGTACCAAAGAACACTTAAGGGTTTACTCTAGACTTGTCCAAAAGTTTTTTCTGAATTTTCAAGACTGAATAAGATATCTCTTTCTTTGAGGTTCCAAAATACCCTTTGCAACAGTGGGGATGATGGTACAAACCCACAATCCCAGCAGTCAGGAAGGGCATCTATGTAGCAAGTAGCAGGCTGACACCAATGTTGTGCAACCTTGTCTCAAAAAATAAAATATTTTATGACCCCTGCTTTCCCCTGATTTCTAAGCATAGTTATTATTATCTATTTGACTCTATAATTCTAGACCTCTTAGAAAAGCAATAGTTCAGTTTCTTCTGTGCTTAGTACATGGTAGGTGTTCTAATTTGCTTTTTTGTTGCTATTGAAAAAAACAAAACAAACAAAAGAAAAATACTGATCAAAAGCAACTCAGGGGGACAGAAAGGGTTTAGTTGGCTACACTTCGGTGAGTATAGTGAGGGGAGGAATTCAGGTGAGAAGCTAGAAGCAATGACCTTGGAGGAATGCTGCTTGCTGGTCTGCTCTCCAGGAGCCCACTTGCCAAGGGATGGACTTAACCACAGTGGTCTGAGGATAAATGCATTACCAGACAGCAGGATCCAGCAGTCCTTTGTGAGGCCAAATCTGTTCCTTGATGGAGCAACCAACAATCAGCTATGAGGACTGATTTGAATTCCAAGTTGATCCTGAGACTCAATGTAAAAAGCAAATATGTATACCAGCCAATCTGCCTATAAAGGGAGTCTGTGTCGTGGGAGCTGCTCCTGGGAGGTGAGTTCTAGCCAAGGCAGAGAAAAGGTGCCTCCAGACACCTGGAGGAGGACTCTGGGGAGCATGAGGACACCCATGAGTCAATGGAGCTGTGAGAAACTTACATGTTGGACTTAAGAACGAGACGGGAGTCATCTGGTCTTGGAAGAACCTTCTGCATCATAAACCTCCATTCCCAGACAATGATCAAGGAACAAGGGCCGGGACTTCTGGGAATAGTTTAGAAGCACTTGAGTCCGTGACAGAAGCAGTCCCTGCTGTCCGGCTGTCATAGCTGTGACCAGACAGGGAGAGAGCGGGTAGTCCTGCTGCTCAGTGCTAAGAAGGGCAAGTGTCCGCTCCTCCCATCTGCCATTTTTTTTCACAGAAATTTTCAGTCCACCAAATGTAATGAAAAATGAATTTCCAAATCCTGAGATTAAACCTCCAAACAACACTTTTCTCCCCTGCCTCAGCTTCTGTAGTCAGTGTTCACAGTTAGCCTTGTCTTATTTATTATCTAGTGTTGACATTTGCCAGAAAAATTTCCCTTTGCCACAGGATGAACTATACTCATATTAAGAAAAGAATACAGACTCCCCAACGTCTAGCTGTTTCCAGAGAAACAAAGGAGCTCAGTATGCAAACAGGAGATATTTGACCTTGAACAAACAATGAGTATGTCATGGTCAAGTCAGAACCAGAGAGGAAAGAATGAAGCTTACTCCTTGAAAGGACATGGTTCTAAGGAATGAAAACAGTTCCCCAGGGAACCCCATGAAAGTGGTAGGCATTTAACCCCAAAAATAAATAATCAGGACAAGTTAAAGCCGAGAAGACTTAGCACCGGTGGGTTCCCTGTGCATGTTGAAGGTACCATTTAAACACGCACAGCCACCGGGCGGGGGCTTTCCTGTGTTTGCATGACATTGTCTGCTCTGCTGGTTAGATTTAAAGGGGTGGAGGATAGGCTTCTTTCTCTGGTTGCTGGAGAAAACTGCTGAGTGGAACTGTGAGGAAAGGCCAGATTTTTATCTATGGTGGCTGCCTGTCCATCTAATCTGCTGTTCTCAGTTCCCTGTGACCTCAGATCTTGAATAATTCTCGCCAGTTTTACTAACAATTATCTTTGCTCATGTGTGTTTCTGGGCACGGGAGACCCAGCCTGTTTTCTGTTCCACTTACTGAATGCTGCCCAGAAACCACACTGGGCTCTCTGCAGAGTGCTTTGGCCAGCAGGCAGAGAGACTGGTCCTATTTCCTTACATTTTGAATGCCAAGGCATGGTTCAGTATAAAGAGGTTTATGCCAGAGCAATGCTATTTCCTCTTGCACTAAAGGGGCAGGATCTATGTGGTAGGAGGTGGTGGCAGACAGTGGGGTGAAGGAACCTAAGAAAATATGAATAGTGTGGTTGATTCTATGTCATAGGGGACCTGAAGCCAGGAGCTGAACCATTGGTAATGATAAGTCTGTGGAAAATCTCCAAGCAAGTCTGTTCACTAGCTCTTTATTAAAAAAAAATAAGGAAATCCTAGTTGAACGTATTTTGTAACTAACTTTGACAGAGATCTCAAAATTACCAGATTTGAAAAGGACATCCATTTGCAGGGACAGAATGTGATCGATTTGGATGTTAGGAATGGAACCCAATGTGACTTTGAAATACCAGTCAGTGTCCAGTAAGTATCCATTTATAACAGAACCTGCTTTTAGCTTCAGCAGAGACCAATGCACAGGGGAAGCTCCAGGAGTCAGAAATAAAGTCTCAAGATGGCATTAACCTGGAGAGCCACTAATGCAGAGGAACATGTTTCCTGGGTCGGAGTGAGGCACAGGCAAAATGGGTTAGCAATGCAGCACTATCATGAAAACAATTTACTGTGGATAAACAGAAGACTATGCCAAAAAGATACAAGAAATCATCTCTCCATGGGGCTTAGATGTGTGTACACCAGGGGTTTGTTTTCTTATAACCCTATTTTTTAAAAAAAGAGCAAATAAAACCCCAGTAATGACAGGATGGACAAAGAGGTAGCCTCCTGCCTGTGCACTTGAAAAGCTGCCCTGCTCCTGGTGCCTATCATCCGAGACAGCATCACTGGAGCTCAAGTGTTATTTGGGGCTGCTCTTCTGGCAGGATCATATTTTACAACTTTGAAACAGTTTCACTGAATAATGAAAAAATAGGTAAGCTGATGGGCTAAAATTAGCTGCTAATTATTTGTGGAGCCCTCCTCTGGCATGTTCTCCTTGTGTTTGGCCCAGTTTTCTTTGTCCCTAGCTATAGAAACCATTTATCTTTTCAAATGATTGCCGACCCACACAAGTACTTTCTAGCCCCAAATTCAGGTTTCTTCTGAACAGGTTTTAATCAGTTACTGCTCTTACCTAAGATGCTAAACCATAAATAACGGAGGTTGCTGAGGTGCTCAAATCTCTGAATTGCCAAGCTTGCAAGCAAACCTTGGGGAAGGGGTGTTAGACTGGTCCAGGAAAAGAGCCTCTTCAGGTTAGTGTGATGTCCTTGCTGCTCCTCCATCCAGCCATTCGATGCAGTCTTCTCATCTTGTACTTCTCTGTGAACAAGTTTATGTTGTAGATCAGTGCTTCCCAGAGTCCACTGTGTACTCAGATCACCCAAGGTGGATGTCCAACCCAGTTCAGTCATCACATCACAGTGATGTGCATGTATTAGAACATTACATGAGTTCTTTTGGCTCTGGGCTAGGGCTCAGTGATATGGCAAGATGAACCAAGAAGGTCAGAATTGTTGGCAAATAGGGGGGCTGCTGTAGTGCTTCCCTCCCAAAAATGGTGACAAAATTGACATCAGCCAGCACTGATTTCAGTACATTGACTTCAATGGCAAAACCAAGATAAAGAAGTAGGCTGTGGGCTTCTGCTACAGTGCTTCCTGCATGGAAACCGCAGCTGGCAGACCGGAACCTACATCATTCACTTCTCCTGTCTCCATCAGTGCAGCCATAAACAATAAAAGGCTGAAGAAACAGAAAGACCAATGAACACACTATCACATCCCTAGCTTACAATTAAAAAATTAAATTATGTTAAAATATTATGTGGCTCATCTCTGACTATTTACAGTTTTAACAGTGTCTATATACCAGTTAAGTCTGAATTTGAAAAATCAAGGGGATCTTGTTTAAAAATGCAGATTCCAATTCAGCTTGGGAGTGGGACCTGAAAATCTGCATTTCCAGGATGCACCTTTGAGAATTTAGGCTGAGGGAGTTCATTTGATCAAGTAGTCAGGTTAAACTCCAAGGCAAAAGGCTGAGGATGTAGCTCAGTTGTGTAGGAGGTGCAAGGCCCTAGGCTCCATCCCTAGTGTCAGAAGTGAAAAAAAATCAATGAGAGTTGGACAAAAACCTCTTGCTCTTTCATTTTTTTCTAACCTTATTATAGAAGTGTAACATATATGCAAATGTGCACAAATCACAGCTCCATGCATTTCCAAGCAGCTAAGACTTAGGTATAGCCAGCCCCTGGATCAAAGCTAGTGTACAGCCAGCAGCTCAGGAGCCCTGGAAACTCTCATTTCCCACAAAAGTAGATGGAAGATGACCTCATTTGCTTCTGTTGTTGGCAGCAACACTCCAGTGAACACTTGGAGAGGACTGCTGAGGCCTGTCCATGCCTTTCTCCAGGGCATGTACCTAGACTCATTTTGAGTGTAATGGCAAGATGATGCTTCCCAAGCATTAGTGCCTGTATCTACATCAAATACAGTATGACTTGATCTTTGGATGACTTTTGTCTTTGGAATCAAAGGCTGATGAATGATTGATAGGAAAAAATCATCTATGTTTTCTTGAAGAGAAAAAAAATCCCTGAGACCAGTGCTCCTCTGATGCCTAAAATGTGTTAGTCCTTATATAAGACCTACAGTTAGAAAATAGGACTGAAGAGAGTGTTGGCAAAAGGAGGGCCATCATCATTTTTATAATTATATTTGTGCATGTGTGTGTGTTCACATGCATGCATGAATGTGCCATGGCATGTGTGTGTGGAGGTCAGAGGACAGCCTTTAGGTCTTCTTCTATCATGTGGGTCTGCAGATCCAACTCAAGTTATTACATTTAGCAGCAAATGGCTTCACTCACTAAGCTATCTCTCCAAGCCATGGGTCTGGCATTTTTAAAGGTAGATCTTATACATGCACATTCTCAAACTATAGTTTGAGACGTGTTATATTTATTATTTATTGTCAACTTGTTAGGATGTAGAATCACCTATATGGCAAGCCTTTGGGTGTGTCTGTGAGATGTCTTCTAGACTGGGCTGAGGTGGGAAGAATCACTGTGAATGTGGGCATCGCTATTCAATAGATTGGGAACTTGAACTGAATAAAAAGTAAAAAGCAAGCTGAGACCCAGACTATGCAGACAATGTGACCTGCAGCTGGCCATCTCAAGCTGCTTCAACTATGGCTTCCTTTCATGTTGAACTCTGCCCTCCAACTGTGAGCCAAAGTAAACCCTTAAGATACTTTCCTTGGGTATTTTGTGACAGCAATGAGCAAAGCAACCGATACAAGAATTGTTTCCTTAAAATGTGATGGGAAATATCTGTGTCTATATGATATAATGTTTCTAGTAATATTTAGGTAGCACTGTTTGGCAAGGACTAGGATTTGTAAATTAGGACAGAGTCTCAATAATTTTGATAACAAAAATCTCCTGACATTTATTCAGTTCAGTAGCTAATCAGTTATTTAATGGATTATTTGTGGTGTTAGAGACAGATCCCAAGACCTCATACATTTTAGGCAAGTTCTCCACCACTGAGCCACCCTACCTTTGAGTGGGTCTCTGATCTTGTTCTATGTAATCTACAGAAGTAGGGTCACACAGCTGAAGGAGACAAGTTGTCCTGATGAAACAAAAGCCTATACTTTGATTATTTGATTCACAAAAGATTTATAAGGGACTCAGTGGTCCAAAATATAATTTCCCATCTATAATTGTAGAAATGAGTCTCTCTGCTGTCATCTAATTATTTATGGTAATTTTTACAAAAGGATATTATAAATATCTACAAATGATTTTTTTTTTGAAGCAGGGTCTCATGTAGCCTAGGCTGGCCTTGAACTCACTGAGCAGCTGAGTATAACTCTCAAATCCTAATCCTCCTGGCTCTACCTCCCAAGTGCCATGATTACAGGTGTGAACTATGACTTCCAACTTCCACTTCCCCACACAGTACTGAGAACTGAATTCAGGGCTTCATGTATGGCAGGCAAACACTCCACCCACAGAGCTGATCCCCAGTTCTACACAGTTGATTTTTGTTCACAATATTATTACTTTGCCAGGTTGCTTTAGAGAGATTTGGGGCTTTATCCAATTTCATAGTTTTTCATTCTCTAATTGTTGTTTGACCCAGAGATGGTTGGTATTTTCCTTTATAACTCAAGCAAATTCCCTGGAGACATGACCCAATCTAAGTTCCTAAATTTAGCCTTGGCAACTTTTGTATCTAAGTGCTCTTGAGTGAATTATGTTTAGCTGGCAGATATTAAAAAATATGTAAAAGGCAAAAGCCTAGTCATTGGTTTCAGACATCTGAGGGATGGGCGTGAAGACTAGAAATGATACCTATGTGAATACTGATTTAGTATTTTTCAAGAAGCCAGATAGGGCTTGATGAATATGCGTGCAATCCAAGCATTCCAACAACTGAAGCAAAACAATTGTTGTGAGTTCAAGGCCATCCTAAGTACATAGTGAATATGATGTAGCCTGGGTATGAGGTAAGACTCTCTAAACAAACAGACAAAAAAAAAAAACCCAAACAAAACAACAAATTAAATAGAATTATAAAAAAATTCTTTCATATACATACACACTCATATCACTTAATGTGTTCTTGTTACTAAAAGCAACCAGAGTTTATTCATTTATTCAGAAAGGTTTATTAACTTGTCCTATCTGCCAGTACCATGTTGGGCACTTGGAGCATGGAAATATATTTGAGTAGCTTTTGTCCTGGTGGGATTTACAGTTTCCCTGGGGAGACAAACACATAAGTTAACTCCTGGAATTAGAATGAAATGTTTAGAACTTCAAATTCTACTTAATAGCAAATTAACACCAAACTGACCACAATAACCATTCAAAGGAAGCATAGCTCCTGATATGTGGGAATCTTACAAATTCAGCCTGGGATGGAGTGAGGTAGAACAGCCAGAAGTGGAGACTTTTCAAGTAGGCTGAGGTAGGTGAAAGAACGACCCTCCAAAGATATCCATGTGTTTTGGCGTATTTGATTGCACCGTGAAACTCCAAGGTCATGTTAATGAAATCAACCATGGATCTGGGGCCAAGCTAGCAACTAGTTGACCGGAATTAGACATAGGAGAGGAACCAGGAATACAGATAGACACATAGGAAGGAGTCAGGAGGGGCTTGGAGACCCAAAGTCTTTTTTGGTTGAGGATGAATGGAGAGAGGCTGGCTTTCTGGCCAAGAAGGAAGGTCAGCAGATGGCTTCTCAGCTTCTCTGATCTGATAAGTTTTCATCCCAGCATCTGACTCCTGACTCTTTATTGGTATATAGAACTATAGAGCTCTAGCTAAAAGTTACTTTTGGTGGTGGTGGGCTATGGCCCAGCTGGTGTCAGCCCCCAGTTGGGAAATCTATCCAATCCACAATCTGAGCTACAAGGTGCCATCTGGAGGCCTCAGAGATTAGATGGTAGTTAAAATATCAGTAGGTTCAGGAAAATACCAGCCATGCCTTTATCTTCAGGATCTGAGACTATGCAGATGGCAAGGGAGACTTTGTGGAGAGTTATGAGCAGGAAGTATTATCTACATGGAACCAATGTAATCTGTAAGAGTGGCAGAGCCCGGAGAGGGTGGGATGATGCCATTGCAAGGAGGAGCCTGGAACCAAGGAAATTGGGCAGTGTCTGGGGTTGGACATAGGCAACCTGCTGACACTTTGAACATTTGTGAGACTGATGTGGCCCCTGACCTTTGAGACTGTATGAGAAGAGAATCCAATTGTATTGTGTGTTGAGCTGTATAGCTGCGGTAGCACTGCTAGAGCAACAGTAGAAAACAGACACGGGTTCATATTCATCCTCTCCAGCATACACTGGTGTACATGTTGCTGGCACCCACATGTACACAGCAGCCTTCATCTCTCAGCCTATGCAAACCTATTTTTCTTTCTTGTAGTCATTCCCCCTGTCTCAGTTACTCATCAGTAGCCCGAAGTCTTGCACAGACTCTCCCTAAGGTCCTCCTGACCGCCCCTTCTCATTTTGACTCTGTTTCGTACTCTCTTCTACTCTCTGACCAAGTCTAGTAACCCCCCAACCCCCTGGGCCCTCCAGCTCATGAGTTCCACCACCTGTCCATTGGTCCTTGCCCCTGATGGCCTCATTTCTCTCCACCCCAATTTAGAGTTCCCAGGCAGTTGTTGTAAATACTCCCCTGCCCACATATTAGACTTCCTGGCTTCTCTATTACTTTGACACATTTGTTTGCCAGAATTCCGCCCCTGCTCTATCCAGTTCTCAGCCTACTCCTTTCCTGCACTTGGACAGCTAAATGTGATTGAAGAAAGACACACAACTAGGCTGTGTTGGTTCTGATTAAGATCCCAGGCAGCTGGAGGGCTGTCTTGCTGTCCAGTGCTTCCACGGGACACTCCTCCATTCACCTCCCCGACAACTTTACACACACTCCAGATTTGGACAGGTCCTTCCTTCCTTCTCTACTCCCAACTTGCTTTATGCTTCACCAAGGCAAACAGTAGTGTTGGCTCCTCCCAACACTCCTGCTGATCTCCCACCTCACTCTATGCAAGTCCATCCTGGCTCAGAATGTGGAGCTTTCTGAGCTCCTGACCGGGGCCACATTCTTTACTTTGACATAAGTTTCTTCCTGTCTCCCCTGCTTTTGGACTTTGCTACTGACCCTCTTATCCTTGTGATGTCATTATTTTCTTCTGAATCCTATTGGATTATTCCTATTTATAAACAAACCTTTTGAAGCATTGTCTTTCTATTCTCTGTCTTTCTGTCTGGGTCTGTCTGTATGTCCCTCATTCAACAGAAAATAAATCAGATTGGATGCAGAATTGAGGTACATATCTGTAGTACTAGCCACTCAGGGGATAAGGAAGCAAATGGTCTAAGAGTTAGAGACCAGCCTAAATGACTCAAGAAGGTGTGTGTGTGTATGTGTGTGTGTGTGTGTGTGTGTGTGTGTGTGTGTGTGTGAGAGAGAGAGAGAGAGAGAGAGAGAGAGAGAGAGAGAGAGAGAGTAATAATTCTCTCAATAACACATCCAAGTGACCCAAGAGCTCCTACTAGGTACCACCTCTTAAAGATTCTACCATCTCCTGACAACAGGCTGGGGACCAGGAACTGCATCTTTGGGAATATTCTAGATCTAAATTATAGCATTCAGCACATAGAATCATCAGCCAGTCCTACCAGTTGTACTTCCACAGTGGGTGTTCAGGGTCCAGCCACTTGGCAACCCTGTCTCTATAACCATGGTGCTGTCAGCTGTCATTTCCCTTTTGGGCTACTGTATCGATTGCATGGTTGGTCTGTTTGTTTGTACCCTGCCTGCCTGTCCCCACAGGGAGAGTCAGTTTTCAGAATAGAAGTTACTTATTTAACAAATTTGTTAACTGAGTATTGACTTACCCTGGAACATGAACACCTAATCCCATGCCTGCTCTGTCTCTCTACAGTGGCCGCCTCTGACTGTTTCTTGACTACCTGTTTGGTTACTTTTCTTCAGCCATTATGGCTGCCTTGCTGTCCCCAATATGCCAAATGTGCCTCCATCTCAGGGTGTGTTCTTTGAGGTCCTCCAGACATGCACTCTTCTAATCTCGCTTGCTTTCTCTTCCAGAGCTCTGCTAAATTTCACTGTCGCAGTGAGATCTCAGTATAGCAGCAATGCCCACACCCACTAATGCTTCCTGTTCGCCTGCACCCACTCTGCTCTCCTTCGTGGTATCTATTTATGTTTGAATGATTTGCTGGACTATTTACTTTCCTGCTTATTTATGGTCCAACTCTATCCACTAGAATGTAAACTCAATGAGAGTGGGAATTTGGAGTTATTTTATTTATTGTGTTAGTCCCAATGCTCAATAGTTACTATCACATGTTAGATGCTGGACAAATATTTGAAGAATGAATAGGATTGCTACATGGAGATATATGGGAATAAATATTTCCATGGAACATTTGGGTATACTTGTACTAAAATTATTTGTTGTTTGTTTGAGATTCAGATGTAACTGAATGTCCTGTGTTTTTATTTACTAAATCTAGTAATGCTATGAATGAATAAACTCTCAGAGCCTTGAAGAATGAGCAGAATTCTGGAGGAAGACAAGGGGTAAGTGAGGTCATTCTGACTAACTTTGGAAAGGCACACAGTGTGAAAGCAGTTTCACTCATCCAGAGAAGAGTTATTAGAAAAGCTAGCCAGAGCTGGGTGATGGCGCACACCTTTAATCCCTCATTTGGGAGCAGAGGCAGGCAGATGTTTGTGAGTTCAAGACCCAGTCCACAGAGTGAGTTCCAAGACAGCCAGGGCTACATAGTGAAATGAAACAAACAAAAATGAAGGAAGGAAGGAAGGAAGGAAAGAAGGGAAGGAGGGAGGGAGGGAGGAAGGAAGGAAGGAAGGGAAAAAGGAAAAAGAGGGAGACAGGAAAGAAGGAAGGAATAAAGAGAAAGGAAGGAAGAAAGAAAGAGAAGATTAGCAGTTCTCAACTCTACCAGCAGCGCTTCGCCGGGGAATATGTTCTTGGAGCCAGGCTGACACTGCTCACTGGCTGATGCTGACCACTGGCTGACACTGCTCACTGGCTGACACTGCTCACTGGCTGATGCTGACCACTGGCTGACACTGCTCACTGGCTGACACTGCTCACTGGCTGATGTTGACCACTGGCTGACGCTGCTCACTGGCTGATGCTGACCACTGGCTGACGCTGCTCACTGGCTGATGCTGACCACTGGCTGACACTGCTCACTGGCTGACACTGCTCACTGGCTGATGCTGACCACTGGCTGATGCTGTTCACTGGCTGATGCTGACCACTGGCTGACGCTGCTCACTGGCTGATGCTGACCACTGGCTGACACTGCTCACTGGCTGACACTGCTCACTGGCTGACACTGCTCACTGACAGATGGCTGTTCACTAACTTTGTTCACTGCCTGACATTGTTCACTGGCTGTCACTGGTCACTGGCTGATCTTGCTCATGGGCCAGTGCTGCTCACTGGCTGACGCTGATCACTGCCCACAGACATGCACACAGGCCAGTTTGATTAAGGAGATTTTTCTTCTGGGGCTCCCTTTTTCCAGCTGACTCTAGGTTGTGCCGGATAATAAAAAGACTAAGCCTCACAGATGATGATAGTCCAAGTTCATGAGAAGTTCAGGAGGCTGGGTTTTCTCCCTTCATGTCCTTGTTACAGGAAAGGATACACAAAGCATAAAAAGAACACCCTGCAGGTCAGAGAAGATATACTTTCCCCCATTTAGAATTATGAAGACATTTACAATGACCATACTAATAATACTACTGATATTTTTAGGCCTAATTCATCTGGGCCAAGCCTCCTTCCTTACAGTGGGAGAACTATGTGCTAGTAGTTCTTTTTATCTGAGGAAGAATTTGCTTTATGTGGTGGATGCTATGGTGTGGTGCCCACGGGCCTGTTCAAGACTGAGAGCCTGATTCACTCAGCTATTGGGAGTGGTAGTGACTGACTGGATGCACTTAGCTGAATTATTTCCTATAATTTGCCAATAACTAAAGAAAGCTACTTTGCTCAAGTCACCAAGTCTCTCTGAAGAAGCCCATATATAGCGCCCAAAACCTCTGTGCCCTCAGTTAAATCTTTGTGTGATTTGAAGACAATTCATCTCCTCCCTTGGCTCAATCATTTTTCTATTCATGCAGCTCTGGTGATTTCTTTTCTCAGACTCACTATCTCAAAGCCTGCTCTTTTGTGACAGCTAAGGCAGTTGGCTCTGGGAATGGTCTGAGAGAGACAATTTTCAAAAGGCTCTTCTGGCTACATTACCCAAAGTTCATGAGCTATGAGAATGCCACCATTAGTGGTTGGCGAAGCAGGGATAATGCCAATCATCCTGTGGCCATGCAATGGGCAAAGTTCTTTCTGGTGGTCAACTGAAATGGGCCATCGTCTCAGTTAGGATTTCTATTTCTATGAAGAGATACCATGAGCACCGCAACTCTTATAAAGAAAAAATATTTCATTGGAGGTAGATTACAGTTCAGAGGTTCAGTCCATTATCATCTTGGTGGGACATGGTGGTGCGCAGGCAGTCACAGTGTGAAGAAGTAGTTGAGAGACCTACATCTTGACTTGCAGGCAACAGGAAGTGGTCTAAGACACCAGGTGTGGCTTGAGCATATGTGAGACCTTAAAGCCCGCCTCCAGAGTGACACACTTCCTCCAAGAAAGTCATATCTCCTAATAGTGCCATTTTTGGGGGGAGGTGCATTCTTTTTCAAACTGCTAGAGCCATCAGTGGTAAAGTAGCGCAGTAAAGTATCATTAGACTCCTTTGTTAAGTGCTGGTTTGCCAGCTGATAGGTTTCTGTCCCAGTCAAAGGCTTGACAGTCAAAGCCCTTGGTAGATAGTGTGGAGGCATTCATTATTGGGAGGAGAAGCCTCGA
Source organism: Sigmodon hispidus (assembly GCA_004025045.1). Classification (NCBI taxonomy): domain Eukaryota; kingdom Metazoa; phylum Chordata; class Mammalia; order Rodentia; family Cricetidae; genus Sigmodon; species Sigmodon hispidus. The sequence continues at coordinate 38,354 of PVIH01011480.1, forward strand.
TGGAAGAAGTACGCCTCATCTGAAGCTCAAAGCTGGCCTTGGACTGAGTCTTCTGAAATTGTTAGCTGAAATCACCCTAAGTTATTTATTTCAGAGTTTGTTTTGTTGCATCAAAAAATGTGGCTACCACAGGCACTGAAGAACCAAGTATATAGGATGACTCTAATAACTATTGCACAGCCCTTGTCATCAGCTACCCTGTGCTGGCACAATGGGAGCAGAACAGAATGGCTATGCTGACAGAGGATTTACCCAGGCTAATGACGTGGACTCTAACTTAGCAATGCCAATATAGCTGCTGCTACTGACTAGTGTCTGACTTAGCCTCTATACTAATCACCCTGCATATTCAATGTGGAGAACATTTCAGTGACAAATTTGGAACCTTTTTTTTTTTTTTGTATTGGAAAGGTCAGCAATTAATCCTGATAATTAATACATACAAAATACAGTTTGACTGTAATTGATTCCCATAATCTCATAGGGAATAGCGCTATTAGGTGGTGTGGTTTTGTAGAAGTGGACATAGCCTTGTTAGAGGAAGTGTGTCACTGTGAGGGAGGGCTTTGAGGTTTCCTATGCTCAGGATACTGCCCAGTGAGCCAGTCAACTTCCTGTTGTTTGTTTGTAAGATGTAGCACTCTCGGCTCCAGCACCACACCTGCCTACATGACCTCATGTTTCCCGCTCCATGATGATAATGGACTGAACCTCTGAAACTGTAAGGAAGCCACCCCAATTAAATGTTTTCTTCATAAGAGTTGCTGTGATCATGGTGACTCTTCATAGCAATAAAAACCCTAACTAAGACACATATACTTGGATATTGATTTGCTTTACATGCCTATGGTATCACCAGCATTTTCTGAATGATTACCAAGTGCTCGATCCAAAGATATGGTATACTGTATCCATTCAAGGGACTCAATTTACAGCAAGGGTATAATAAAAGTGAATATAAGACCATGCAACCAACAGATTCTATAGATAGTATATCACTCCCACCCTGACAGACTGTTAATGGGATAGGATGGTATTTAAAAGATCATAGATGCTCAGACTTAGAGATGATAACCTGAGAGGATGGGGCACAGAACACAGCATGAGCCAAATGCCACCCACCATATGGTACTGCAGCCCCAATAGGAAGAGGATACAGCATAGAAGTAGAGATGTCTACATTCGCTGTTACTAACAGCACCCATGCCCCCTGCACTTGTAACTCTGAACTCTGTGCATCTGATGTCTCACATGCTAAATGAAAACTACTCCCATTAACGATACAGTGCTCAGCCCACTGGACCTTAACACCACAGACTCTGCTCCATCACCTCAAGTCTGTTGTCATAAGCAAGAGAAGAAAAGAAATCATCATCCTGGGGATGCGTCATCCTGCGGACACGGCATGGGTGACTGACGGTAGTCAGAAGGAGAAAGTGGGACTGCTGATGTCCACAGGCACCAGGAACGACAGGTATGACACCCAGCATGTCTCTAGGAGGGTCTTATTTTACTTCCTTTGTTATTCCAATGGTAAATATAAAAGCCACAATTCTAGACTGAGAAGACAAGACATGCAAGGTTTCAGAGCATCAGTGATGAAGGTCTAGGTCTCCCCTCTAGATAAGTCACTTAGGGGAGCAGAGACACTGGCTAAGGGTAAAGGAAACCTGGAATGGGTAGCAGAAAAGAAAAGGCCTTGGTAGAGGTAGGGGGTGTCCCAGGATTCACTGCTGCAGTGACAAATTACTTTTTTTGCAAATATTTATTTGCCTTGGTGTTTTGCCTGGAACTGAAACTACAGACAGTTGTGAGCTGCCATGTGGGTGCTGGGAATCGAACCCGGGTCCTCTGAAAGAGCAGACGGTGCTCTTAACCGCTGAGCCATCTCTCCAGCCCCGACAAAATACTTTTAAATTCCCCAGAACAACAACAACAACAAATCAGTCCCAGAGGAATAGTTTTAAGGACATAATTTATGGAAGCAGGCTGAGCAACAGAAAGGGCGGGACTATGGAATTCTGGGAAGTGCTGCCATTCAGGGCCTCTCTTCAGAGTTGAGATTCTGTTTTCCCAGCTGCTAGGAGGGCTGGGCGCTGCAGTTTTCAGGAATTCTCTAATAAATGCTCTCAGCCCCAGTCTGGGGCCAGTTCTCCACCAGTGGCTAATGGATGGAGGGCAAGACAGGCTGGCCTGAGCTCCCCTTTGCCTACAGCCTGGTCTGTTACATCTGCCCCAACATACCACCTTGTTCTACCCAGTCCAGATTCCTTCCCGTTAGTGCTAATTCCCGATAGATTTTCTGCACATGAATGCCTGACTCTGAAGCTGTGCCTCAGGGCACCTGATCATAGACACCTTCAGCTCCAGTTTATTAAAATTTATAAATGGAGAGAGTCGAATCCTGTGAGAAACAGCTAGAAGAAAGACATCTGGCCCTTCACAAAGGCATCTAAAGAGAAGCTGGATAAATTGAGGTTGAGTCAACTTTTACAGGCAGAGAAAATCTCATGTTGAGATGCTGTCCAGAGAGAATGATGGTGTTGGGTAGTGACACAGAGGGTTTGGGCAAAGGAACTAACACGAGGCAGCACTCTGTAAGAGATAATGAAGATTCTTTCTCGTATTATTTTTCTCTTTTTCTCTCCTCTCCCCTTTTCTCGCTCTCTCCCCCCCTTCTCCTCTTCCTCCCCCTCCTCTCTCCACCTCTCTTCTCTTCTCTTCCCTCTCCTCCCCTCCCCTCCTCTCCGCTCTTCTTTCCCCACACCTCTTTCTTGCAGGTTTGGGAATAAAACCCAGGGCCAACCAATGAGCTATATCCAAGACCTTTGGTACGCTGGCTCACAGTTTAATTCTGCCATTATGGGTTGGTGCTGGTGTTCTTACATGGTATGGCAGCAATGGCTTTCTCATTAGAGTGCAGATTTACCCTTTGATATTAGAGTTATCCTTTCTCCATCATTCACATCAAAAATAAATGCATTACCAGCAGGACTAACAGGGTATCTTTGGGAAACCTTAGGAGATTTCTGGTTATGAGTCGCAATGCCACACTAATGTCCTAGCATGTTCATCAGTACAGTTCATGAGCATCTTGCTTCTGCAGTATCACATTCCTATTAATCTCTCTCACTTTCTGCCCTGAAGCTGCCTGTAGAAATTGGACAGGTATTCTGAGACACAGTGGCTATGCAAATTCATTAGGGGTTTCATTTCCTGTAGTAACCCTTGACCAATGCTACAAATGAAGAGAAGAACCTTGGCACAATGGCCAAGTGATGATGTCAGTTGCCCACAGCCATGACTGTGATTAGATAATTTTTATTGTCTACCTGGCAGGATTTAGAATCACCATGGAAACACATATCTGGATATATCTGAGGGAGCTTCCAGAAAGGTGTAATGAATAGTGAAGACCCACTTTGAGTGTTGGCAACATTACCACAGGCTAAATAAACCTTGGACTGAATAAACAAGACACAGTGAGCTGGGGCCAACATTCACCGGTCTGTTTCCTGACTAGAGATGTAATATGGCTGAATCCACCTGCTCCTGCTGCTCTGACTTCCCTGCCATGCTGTATTGTCCTCTCCAACCGTGAGCTAAACAAGAAAGGCCATGGCAATGGCAGAGGGATGCAAGGGCAGCAACTCCTATCATAGCCCCACTTAATCCACCCGTATAAACCTTTGTCAAAGGCGTATGTCTAAACCAGGTAGTCGCATTGGGAAACTGAGCATAAAAGAGTGCAGCAGTGCTGAAAGGGGCTGAAAAGTGGGAGTGGAGACAGGGGAATCCCTGACACTTGCTGGCCAGTCAGTCTAGCCAAATTACTAAGCTCCCAGTGTAGTGAGAGACTGTGACTCAAAACCAAAGTGGAGAGGCACAGAGAAAGACATTAGCTTCTGATCTCTGACCTTCACACACACACACACACACACACACACACACACACACACACACACACACACACACACACAGAGTTTCTTTTTCTATCTCTGTAGAAATATGGTCACATGGTCACTATTTTCACAGTGTGAGGTCTTTTCTGGCACCACATCCAATAGGACCTTGGTCATCTCAATCGTTTTGTGGATGCAGAATATATCACATTGAATTAATGGCATTGGGCTCATTTTGATTCAGTGAGCAGGAACTGGTGAGAGTCTCGGATGTCCTCATAAAAATGTATCTCAAAGAGCAGGAAGTCAGTGCTCTGCGGATTTATGGGAGCACATCAGGCTTACAGACAAGCACTGAGCATCCAGAGCAAACTCCACAGCCAATTGCAGTGGTAAATGCAGGTAGGGCATGCAGAAGAGGTGGAGGCAGGAGAGTCACAAATTCCAGGGCAGCCTTTGGCAACTTTCACAGCACTTATAAAGCTGCTTATGAGGGCAGGTCTAGATGTTAGTGGATCTACCCACAAAAGGCAACAGTCAGAGCAGGCACAGGTCCCAGGAGGGCAGTCCACAGTTGTGTGTGTGGTTACCGAGCATCTTCAGGTGTCTAGCAGTGTGGACACAACTGAGCAGCAGAGTGGAAAGGCAACAGAAAGATCTTTAAAGTGCGGACTTATTCTTGCTGGACAGGAGGTAGGATCATTTGGTGGCCTCCACTATAAAGGAGTCAGCCCCCAGGAGCTAGGGCCTGATTTTTGTCAAGTTAGTCACAATCAATTTCTTGGTCCAGTCTGGCCCAGATTCAGATGAATATCTCTATAACCCTTGGTAATGCAGCCGTTTGGTCCCAAATGAACACACAGAGGCTTATATTAATTACAAACTGTTTAGTCTATGACTCAGGCTTATTACTAACTAGGTCTTTCATCTTAAATTAACCTATTCCTATTAATCTATGTATTGTCATGTGTCTCGTAGCTTACCTGTATTCCAGTATATCTTACACACACACACACCCTTCCTGCTTGCAGAATCTGTTTGACTCTGCCCTTCTTGGATTTCCCACATCCCTCTAAGCTGCCTTGTCATAGGCCAAAGCATCTTATGTATTAACTCATTGGGAGCAACACATATTCACAGCATTCACAGAAAGACCATTCCGCAGCACATTTGACTCTGCAGTCATGTGGGATGAATTTCTTTTAGTTATTATGTTTTCTGTGTCATCTGGATTAAATGTGGTAAAGCCCCACATGTGGATCCCTGGAGGTCAGAGAACTTACATTTGTCCTAACACATTCTCTGTGCTCTGCAGTGTGGTGGGATTTTAGAAACACTGGCTTGGCCAGAGTGGATTTGGGGGTTATTTCTTGAGGCTTCCCAAAGGCACCCTGTATAGTTGGGACTGTCAGTCCTGGTATTGGTAGATGTTCTAGTTTATGTGGGTGGTGGGGAACGGGTAGAGCTATTGCTACCACTTTTCACTATGTACAAACGCAGGTGGGCTCTAGAGCTTCCGAGGAGAGTACTTTGTTGTCATGTGGTCACCGAGTATGGGTGAATACATCATTCTTACCTTCTGTCAAAGATTTCAGATGTCAGGGACAACTCAGTAGAAGTAAAAGTAGCTCTAGCTCTTGCTTGGGATGTGAGTGATACTGGGCAGGGCAGCTGCCATGGCATTCACCAGAATCTTTGTGTGGATGGATGCATGTTCAGTCTGTGCAGTAGTACATCTCGTCTGAGTGCATGTGGGGACCAGAAGACAGCTTTGTCTATCAGTCCTCGAGTGCTTTCTATCCTGTTTTTAAGACAGGGTACTTCACTGATCTAGAACCTGCCATGTAAACTAAGCTGGATGGCCAGCAGGCCTCAGAGATCTGCATGTTTCCATCTCAGTGCTGGCTGGCATTATAAATATACCACCATACCCAGCTCACACCAGAATCTTCAGGGGAAGGACTTAGTCTTCTTGATGGGGCTGCAAGGAGATCAGAACAATGTGATTATCTTCTATATAGCCTGTAGTCGGCTGAGAGAAACACATGCATGAAGGAATGAAAGCCTCAGGAGGAAGGCGACTGGGTGTGAATGTTGACATTATAGGCTGGGGAAGAATGTGAAGACCTGCAGGACAGTGGGCCCAGGGACAATGCCTGAGATGTGACAAATAGGGAGAAACATCTGGGTCAAGTGAAGCATCAGCAAGCCAGGGGATTGTGGGTAAGGCAATATGATAGAACCTAGCTGGTGCAGGGCCCTGGGTTTCATCCCCATCACTGTGAAAGAAAAGTAAAAGAGGAGACAGAGAGGCATTGCAAAGAGAGAGATGCAGTCTCACACAAGGCTGAAAGAGAAAAACACATTTAACACTGAGGCTGCAACATTTTATTGGAAGCATAGCAGGCCCGAGAGACATGGATTTTTAAAAGGCTGGCATATATTAAAACACGTTTCAGCACTTTTCCCAGATGCAAAAAGAAAACAACAAATTATCTCAAATATTGTTTTTAAAAGTAATTTTCAAGAATGGACACAGGGACAGCCAGATCTCTGTGAGTCCCAGGCCAGCCTGATGTGTATAACCAATCCTGAACCAGCCAGGATTACATAGTGAGACCCTGTCTAAAAACAAAGAAAAGGCGTTTCCATAATTTCTTGTTAGAAATACTAGGTTTGTTCATTTTAGGCATTTTATAAACTACTTTACAGCTATAATGAAATAATGCTAATAATTATACCATTCAGATATTAATAAATGCTATTACTAGTTTTGATATTTGCTGTCCACAGGTTTTGTGTATATACTTTATTTGAATACAAATAACACCATGCTGTATAAGATGATTGCTAAATGCATTATTTTCTCGTCTGAGAGAACAGTAGTGATCCTTTGAATTACATTCAATTTGTAAAAGGAATTTGATGATAAAATATCTTTTCTGTGATTGTTTCTTGAATTTTCAATGTTCTTAATTTTTTTTAGATTTTTGTTTTTAAACACAGGGTTTCTATGAATAGCCCTGGCTGTCCTGGAACTTGCTTTGTAGACCAAGCTGGCCTGGAACTCAGAGATCTGTCTGACTCTGCCTCCAGAGGGCTGAGATTAAAGGTGTGTACCACCACCACCCTGCTAGAAATTATTTTTAAGCTAGCCCTTGCACATGCATATGTGTATGTGTGTGTGTGTGTCTGTGTTCACCTTGGTGTAGGTGTGCACGGAGGCTTGAGGTGTTTGGTTTCTCCCTGGGGCTTGAGTTACAGGTGGTTGTGAGCTACATTGTGGGTGGTAGGAACTGAACTCAGGTCCACTGAGCCATCTCTACAGCCTTCAGTATTCTTTTTTTATTTGATTTTTTTCCCCTGAGAAGTGCTGTATCACTGCCATGAACTCCAGACCAGGTTTACCTGGCTTTCCTTTTTCTCTCTAGGACTCTCACTCATGTGACATTAGCTACAGCTGACAACGATATGTACTTACCTTTATGGACCTTGTCCTGGTTAGTACTCTGTTGCTGTGATAAACACCATGACCAAAAGCATCTTGGGGGAGTAAAGGGTTCATTTGTCTCATAGGTTACAGTCCATTATCAAAAGGAGCCAGGGCAGAAGTTCATGTGGGATCTGGGGGCAGGGACTGTAACAGAGACCACAGGGGATGCTGCTTCCAAAAACAGACATGATGGCACGCTTGTAATCCTAGCACCATGGAGACAGAGAAAGGAGGATCCCTGGAGCTCACTGGCCAGCCAGTCTAGTCTTTGGGAGAATTCCAGGCCAGTCAGAGACCCTGTCTCAAAAATCAAGATGGATAGAACCCGAGGGCAGACAAGGTTGTCCTCTGCCTCCCCCATCCCGCGCCACCCATGGATACGGGAGGACATACTTCATATTTAACATGGAGAAGAGAGTGAAGCTTCCATGGTCTTATTTTGGTCAGGTATCTACTAGGATGGAATTGTGAATGAAGGATAGCCAAGTCTAGTTCCTCTCTTCTACATTTCCAAATTTAACATTTATTGCAAAAGGTCATGGAAAAATAGAGTGCTCATGCTTTACCAAGATTTGACCTTTACATAAGACTCAATAATGTTTCTTTGTGTTTGTACTAGCTGCCCTGTTTGATTCTTTGACAGAAATGTGAAGAAGGAGCAACAATAATTTTAAGAAAAAACAAACAAAAACAGAACCCTTCTTCTAGAATCTTCTTTGAACCTTATAAGAACTTGAATTTCAGAATCTGTGCTGTAATGATGCACTAACTGGACCGCTTTAGCCTCCATCAAGGGCTGTTTTAGAGAGTGGAAGGCAGTGCAAAGTTGAGAAGTTCAAATCATACTCAGACTGATGCTCATTTCAGTGAGACTGTCTACTCTGCAGCAGTTATGTCAGTTTAGACAAGCAAACACGAGGAGAGCCAGGGTTACAATTTTTATGTTGATCCAATTACATAGGGCACTCAGTATAGTGTATACTATGCCTTAGAAATGTAAGTCATAATGCTATAATATTCCTCAAAGGGAAAATAGGAGAAGCAGATCATGGCTGAAGAGAACAATGAAAATCTTTGGATTTTCTTATGCTTTGTTTATATATATATATTCCAGCCTGTATGCTTCATTAATATATGCTCCCCCTGTGGTTAGGTAGAAGTCAAATTAACAAAAATAATCATTTGTTAAGTAGAATCCTTATGTGAAAAAAATTTCAACCAGGAAGCCTTGGGTCATAGTTTTTACAACAACCCACTAAGTTTTCTGTTTTGTTTTTATTCACATCACTTAAATCTTCACAAATTTATATTGGCTTGATTTTTTTCCCTCCTTCCTCTGATGGGCATACATTTCTGCCAAGTTTGAAGTTTGTAACAATCATTTATGAATGATATAAATGCCAAAAACATTTCAACTGTCTGTCTGGACAGGAAAAATTAGATTTCTGTAATGCTTGTTTTATTGTAGACCTATGCAACTATTTTTTATTAAAAAATTTTCAGAAAAAAGAAAATTTAATACAAATATGTTGACTCAAGACAAAACTAAGTTTTTCTAGAGAGGTCTTTGACGAACAAGGAAAGATGATACTGTTAATATTATTACCTTTAAAATTTCTGGTTTCAATTTTCACTGACTTGAATGATTTCGGCAAGGCAGCTGATTTTCCTGAATTTCTTTTTCTCACAGTAACAGTGACAACAGTTTATATAACAGGTTATCATAGCTGCTGCTATTTTGTCTGCTCAGCAAGATTTCCCAACAGCCCCTGCCCTAGCAGTCCATCCCTAGGACTTCTTGGTTTGAAGATTGGGTGAGAAGAACTTCTTTATTTCTAGAAGAGCAATTCAGATTCTAGAGGCAGGTACAGGTGTGAAGGGTGCGGGTGTGAAGGGTGCGGGTGTGAAGGGTGGCCTTCTTCTGCCACCAGATGAAGCTTGTCTGCAGTGGACTAGGACATTAGCCAGCAGGGAGAGAAATGAGCAACTGCACCTAGGCTCGTGGGTGATGGCAGACCAACCTGGTATGTGCATTCATGAGTGAGCACAAAGACCCACAAATACAGATCTTGAAGAGTCTAATTTTTGATCTTACACCAAGGTATTCTCTTTTCTGCTAACCATTCTTGTGTCTGTCCTGCTTTAACCGACTCTACCTAAACCTGGATAGCCCAGGGTCTCATCTCTACACTGCGTAAGATAAGAAAAACAACACCTTATGCTAGAAATAACTATCCCTAGAAGTGACAACAAAAATAGAATACCTAGGAAAGCTATTATATTTATTCAATAAAATTTGCCCCATCTCAAAAATTTGTAGAGAGACTGCAGAATTAAAATGTATATTGTTTAATTATTTAAATATTTATATATAGTTGCTTCTTGTATAGGCAGAGATTTTTATTCCACCATCCAGTTCCCAAATAACTACACAGAGACTTATTAATTAAAAATGCTCAGCCAATAGCTCAGCCTTGTTAACTAACTATCTCTTACATTTTAAATTAACCTGTACTTTTTATTTACACTTTGCCACATTGCAGTATTTATTTTTCAGTATGGAAAGTTCATCTTGCCTCTCTCCACATCTCACAACTTCCAAGATCCTGTTCTTTTCCCCCCAGCATCCTCTTAGTCTGTTTTTTCCACCTAACCTTATCCTGTTTAACTATAGGCCAGTCAGCTTCTTTATTAAACCAATCACAGTAACATATATTCACACAGCATAAAGGAATATTCTATAATTTTTGATATCTGCAACACAAAGAATTTTCAACAGTGCCTTGCTAAGTTGGTTCTGTAGAGTTATAGAAAAGGCAATGGTTCTCTACTTTTACCATGTATTAGATTCACCTAGAGACATTGCTGAGCCTCATCTTAGACTTTCTGATTTGGTAAATCTGGCATGGGAGAAGGTTAATAATGTTTCTATCTAACAAGATTCTAGGTGATGCTGCTACTGCTGGGTCAGGGGTCACATTTCTGAGACCCTTTTGTGAAGCATTAACACAAATCCTTGTAGTACCTAGTGCTTTTGAGTAAGGAAAAGACAATCTCATTAGGCAATGTGCTCCCCAAACTTGAAAATATGCAAGAAGCAGCTAGATTATGTATCAGAGATATGCCTCTTTGTTTGTTTTGTTTTTGTTTTTTTAATAACAGGGAAGCACTGAAACATGCCCTGTTACAAATTCAGCCTTGTCAGTTAAGAAAGTCTTGTCATGCATTTCTATACTGACCTTGTTCATAAAATTCTGTATTATTCTGAGATGGTCTGTTTCACATTATTAAGAAAGTAACTATCTTGCCTACACTCTCCAAACTCAATATCATAATTCTGAATGATCATGGGTGAGCATAGCCAGAATTTGTGTCATAGTATATTTAAAGTTCTAACTTGAACAGGCAATCATTTTTGTCAGCTTCCAGGGTTCAGTGCTATTTCATTACCAACCACTGCAGTGGTTCTTCTACTGGAAATACTGGGAGGAAAAGAAAATCCTGCTTGAACTTTAAGTTTTTGACAAAGAATAAATTGTATGGAACAAACAATCATTAAGATAGTATAGCATGGATACTGTCACATTTTTATTGTGAGGCAATCAGCTTTTAAGATCACTTCTTGGAGGCGGGAATGCTCTATAAAAAGACTGCTAATTTCTAACCCAAGACCTGTATTTTATAGTAATATACTCAGGCACACATGAAGCTAGTTAGAGCCCAAACAGATGTTTCAGTTAAGAGATGTTCATGATAAACTGATATTAAATATATTTAAATAACCTCTGAATATACCATTTCTTAGAAATCATCAGTTTGGGTTAAAGAGTGCTATACATGTTAAGCATGCATCTCACTCTTGAGCTATATCCCTGGCCCCATAACTCACTCTAAAAAGCAAACGTATTAATTATAAATGAAGTATATCAGATTATTTCAGTTGTTCTTTTGCAAGCCTCCCAAACATCTGGGAAACACAAATCTGTGTCACCAGTTTATGTTTTGAGATTTTAAATGTCTAAACATCTACATAGTCTGAAGATGCTTTTATGAAAAGAAACAAATTCAAATAAAACAGTAATATTTCATATTTTGGGATATATATATGGGTATCTGCCATTCACCAGGCTTGTCACTTTAGTTGAATCTCAAAATTCCTCAGAGTCTCATGAGCTCCCCTCCATCAACCCATGTACAAAAATGCAGAGCTTGGACCGGATGTTCCTTGTGTTTCTTTTAAAGTTAGCATTCTGCAGTTTGGAGAAGGTAGAGAAGCTGTATGATTCACCAAGATTTATTTTATTTATCAGTTTGTTGTCTTTAGAATTTTAATGTTGAAGACATTCCATTTTTTTATTTAGGAAATGGGGACACTGAAGAAAATAGGGAGCTTATGGTCACAACACGAAAGAAGCCTTGAACCCTGCAAATCTGCAGAAATATGGATCAGGATTTTAGTTTGAGAGAGCAGTGTTTGGAGGGAGACCGGTACAGCCCATCATTTGTGGGGTTCTTCTGCAATGCCACAGGTACGTGATTTCTCAGTGGATTTGACAATGAGCTCCATGGATGACACTAATGCACAGTGTTATTTAAGGACAACTGGAAATCTTAAAAAAGCAATTTGTTCAGCTTCGCACAATGAATGAGGCTAAGAATCAGACTTAAAAAGCCTGAAATTTAGGAGACTTACAGTCAGATGAGGATCCTGAAGAACTGATCTAAAGTGCAGAAAGCTGATGTCAGCAGCTTCCTATCAACATGAAAACTAAATACCTTCAAAGGTGGTTATTGTGTGGGAGCATTCCATCCTACTATTTATAAAAGAGACCATTTGAAGTATGACGCCAGCTCACTTTCAACTGCTGCTGAAAACTAAGCAACCAGCTCAGAAACACAAATGCAATGTGGTGTGGTTAAATAGAAATGAGAACCGTTTGTGTGAGCACTCAAAATGACAGATGGACCACGGGAAATAAATGGAAGGCATTGAGGACTTTATGCAAAGGGGAGTATGCATGTTTTAAGTCTGAGTTCTCTGGTTTAGAGGGGATTAACCAAACCCAACAGAAGGGAAGCCAAAGGAAACATGCGCTTCGTCTATGGAAAAAGTCAGAAAGACTTAAATTTCTCTCAGTGATTCTGGAGAGCTGGAGGACAACTCCATCCTTGGGAGGGCCAGTTCTCGCATGCTCAGCTGATAATACAAAACAGTCTTTGCTGCTCCGTTGAGCCAGTTGGCATAATTCACAACAGGCAAAAGACATACACCCTCTGGCAACTTTGGGCTTACCATCTAGAGGATCTGCTGTCTGATATATTTAATAAAAAAGGAAAGCTTGATATTACATCTCTACTGAGCAGAAACATTCCAGGAATGCACACAGAGAAAATAAATACGAATATGATTCTAGCAGAGAAATGGAGACAGATGTGGAGCTAGAAACACAGTACAGAGAAGAACTGGGGTTGTGGCGGGGCGGGGAGGGCAGCTTGCACATCCAGTATGTGTGAGGCCCCGAGTTCAACCCCCAGGCACCACAAAAGCAAAACAAACAGAGAATTGGATGCGTTTCATAAACTAAACATTTTCAGTGCCTGGAAATTTATTATATGTTGACATCAGTTTGGAAGATCATGCATCCATTACTCTGTACTATAACCAAGAGTTATACTTTAACCTTAAAAATATGGTATAAAACTGGGTGTGGTGGCTCATGCCTGTAATTCCAAGACTGAGGGGTGGAGGCAGGAAGATCAGTTCAAGGCCAGCCTGGGTACATGTGATCCTGTCTTTAAAAATTATGTTTGACCATACTAAATGGACATGCCATTCTGTGAGGTTTAAAAATCAGTGAACACACTAGTTACAGCCATAGAAACTATCTCTTAACCACTGATCCATCTCTCCAGCCCCAATAGAAACTATCTCAACAAGCCCTGACACTCATGCATGAAGAGAATGGGTAGAGGAGGGCCTGGAGAGATGGCTCAGCAATTAAGAGCACTGGCTGTTCCTCCAGTAGTCCAGGGTTCAATTCTTAGCACCCACATGGCAGCTCACAATTGTCTGTAAGTTTTAGGATACCCGACATCCTCATACAGATGTCCATGCAGGCAAAAACCAATGCACATAAATTTTTTAAAAATCTAAACTAAGAAAAAGAGTAGAGAAAAGGATGAGGGCATAGAGATGAGATGTGACAGACCGTGCTTGTAGCATATTGGCTGGGCAGTATAATCATATGATAACCATAGATAAGGCTCCATAGGCCTCTTTCTACACTTCATATAACTTACCTAGAATCATCATATGGCTATATTCCCACCCAATTATATTTTCCATATTCTTGTTTTATTTGTTTGTTTTGTTTTAAAGCAGGGTTATGCTTTGTCACCCAGGCTAGTTTCAACCTTTCAATCTTACCTTCACCTCGAGAGTGCTAATATTGCTGACACGTACCACACTCAGCCCTACTGAATGCATTCTCTGCTCTGGAATCTTGGAAGTCTTGTGGACCTAAGCATCATCTTCCTAGGGTTAACTAAATCCCACATGGATCAAACCCATCTGTTAGCATACCTTTGATGAGCAAACCAACTAATTTAGCCCATATTTCTTATTCCATTTTTATCAGACAGCTACACTCAGAGACACTATACCCTGCCAGCTACCAAGCATGTGTGAGCTACCTATAAAGCCTGGAGCCCACTGGAATTGCTCAGACTCTCTGAGAACAAGCTTATAGAGCTCACTTGTTGGCCTCCTCCATCCCTTGCTGCCTAAACCATGACAGAATGTTCTCCCCACAGCTTTTCCCTCCCTGTCTGCTGTTTCAGTGTTTCCCATGGTGACCTTATGTGTTACGGCATGCCTCCTGCTTCTGGAAACTCTGAGTATAGTAACTCCCTCCTTTGTGAGTTATTTTCATGGTTCTGTGTTTCGCTATACCCACTCAATACAAGTCCTGAGCATATTTTGAGAATCATAGTATTCTAAGTATCCTACATGTCTCAGTTATCCATATATTCTGTTCCCATTGAACAGGCTTCCTGAGGTTGCCTATCAGTCTATCACCGCACAGCAATGTCTTGGCCACTTGATTCTTGCTATATGTCTTCACTACTAAGGATTTTCATGATGGTGTGGCTATGACATCATAGTGGCTGTTTTCAGATGTCTCAGCAAAATTTTTATGCTCTTTTGGAAAATGAGAAGTTTTCTCTGCCCTCAGATTTCTTTATTTAGTGCTGTGCCCTTGTCTGCCCCCAGATGAGCATGGAATACAGCTGGACTAGTCAGTTTTTATGAGCCTGGGCTCTTGTATCATGTGAGAGAAAGGCCAGAAATGATGGAACTTATTTATTTTGCCATTGCTACCTGGAAGAAAAGACAATTTCTTCTATTCTAGTTTTACTGATTTTGTGTTGTCTCATAAGCTACTAAAATCCTAAATTAAAGTTATTCTCTTTTGCTTGCAAGCCCAAGAACTCACGAATGGATGGAGAACCCTTTATGCAAGCATAATCGTTAAAGTAAATTTCTCAGGCATTCCAGAGGGTCCCAGGTGGCATTAAGAGAGCATGAGAATAAACAAAAAAATATTTAGATGAACTTGTAAAGTAAGTGCTGTATACTGGCAACTCTCCAGGCTTCTTTATGCTTCCCTTTTACCGGACCCATCATTTTTTAACAAATAGTGTAATGTAAATAAACGCATGAATTGTGAAAGGTGGATGCAATCTCTCAGTCAATGTACTAAGCTGAGGTGTTTGGTGCATAAGGATGGCGCTGCTGAATTCTTGCATCTAATGCCTGCTCAACATTCATGAGGCTTTGGATTTTGGATTACTTCCTATTACAAATGCTAGGTAGGTAGGTAGATAGATAGATAGATAGATAGATAGATAGATAGATAGATAGATACACACACAAAGAGAGGGGGAGGGAGAAAGAGAGGGGGGAGAAAACTTTACAGAAACTCAGAGGAACAAGAGAAGCCTTCTTCACCAAAGGGCCAGGAAGCTACCTCTCTTAGTATGCTCACCACCCATCTGCACTGCTCCCTTTTCTGTGATCAACCTGAGAAATGCCTGCACCATGATGATCTGAGAAGACCTGAGGTAGGCAATGCTAACTTTTTGAACATATAGTTTCTTTTGTATTTTTTTGTCTCAGTTCTATCTGGTAGAGAGGATTCATTCATGCAGAGTGAGAATGTGAGATTCAAGGGTAGGCTTTTTTTTGCCTACTTTGTTTGAGACTGTCAGGATGATGTTGCATTCTTTGCTGGAAGTTGGTCAGAGCTCCAGATAATGACAGAGTTCCTTGCTGTATTTCTTGGGAACCCCACAGATGAGGATAGAATTTGGGTATGGTTGGTTTTATGGGCAATATTATCCTTAACAGCACATCCTTCCTGTTAGTCAGTAGATACTCATTTGGCTATATCGATAATTTACAGTTGTCATATGTTATTATTGGGTAGTATTCACATCCTATCAACTTTGGATGTATCATCTCAGACAGTCTCAATATTATGCTTAACATAAGCTAAATGTACTTTGTGCCATGTGTGCTCCCTGAATCTAAGCTGGGCATGTGGTTTTGCTTTGGCCACTGTAACCTGGTAAAAGTGAAGGCATATCAGATCTAATTGAGGACTTTGAGAGGTCTTGTGCATTCTCACCCACTCTTCTGAGACCCTCAAATTTGCCATGTGAGTAAGTTCAAGCCATCTTGCTAGAAAACAAGACCAGGTAAATGAGATCTGAGTCAGATTATCTGTCCCACTGAGGCTCCAGATTGGCTAAACCAATTTGTAACTGACCCCTGATGCATGAAAGAGTCTCAAAGAAGAAATATTATTAGAAAAGATTCTAAGTTGATGAATCTCAGCTATATATTGTGATGATTGTCACATGATGGTGTCTTAGTGGATGTTGGGCATAGATGATGGTGGTCCATTAAATTCTCTTATTGGCATAGGAATCATTATTGTGAATAGGCAGTGATGGTGCATGCCATAGGTCCCAGAACTTGGGATGTAGAGGCAAGAGGATCTCTGTGAGTTTGAGGCCAGCCTGATCAACAAAGCAAGTTCCAGGACAGCCAGGACTGTTACACAGAAAATCCTGTCTTGGAAAAAAAGGCTGGAGAGATAGTTCTCTCCAGATTATTTTATTAAATATACAATGCATCACCACACATCATGGTTTATGTTAAGTGCACTCTACAATGTTTACATAATGATGAACTCACCCAATGACACATTTGTGAATGTAGCCATCTCATTAAGCAACATATGATTAGGAATGAATGACAGGTCAAACCACCTGTGACTTGTCATGCGATATATAACTGACAGTGTACGTTATGCAGGAAAATTAGGCCATTTAAATAGTTAAGACAATCAAGTACAATGTTAAAACCTTTACAGGTGGGATCTCCAAGTAGAAGCTTGTGATTCCCATACTGGGTCTGTGAGTGAGTTTTTCAATTCTATAATTCTCAAATTCTGCAGTATGATGGGTTTTGTTCTATCATTCCAAATATAGAAAAGGATGTTATTCTCTTATGCATAGGAATAAAATTTTGCACACTAGCATTGAAAAACTTCCAAGTTAATAAAGAATTCATTGAGTTTCTTGGACTTACAAAGCCAACTAGTATACTGGTTTGGTGGTGCATGACTGCTGCCCCAGCACCCAGTAAGCCAAGTGGGAAGATTATTTGATCTCAGGGATTTGAACTCATCTTGGAAAACATAGTAAGACTCTATATACAAATGAAAACAAAACAAAACAAAAGCCCACAGGTGATTGTTGGCTTTTTTTTAAAAAAAAAAAAAATTAAATTTTTGTGTTTTGTCAGCACCACATGGAGGCAGTGCCCAAAGAGACCAGGAGAGGGCGTCAGACCCCCAGGAACTGGAGTTACTGCTCTACAGGTACTGGGAACCAAACCTAGGTCCTCTGGAAGAGGACAAGGTGCTCTTAACTTCTGGGACATCTCTGCAGCCCCCTGATTATTGGCTCATATTTGAAAATATATGTGAAAGATTCTGAATGGCAAAGATTAATCTCAAAGTAATAGTTATTTTTCCATGGTTGTGGCTAGACCTCAGTTTAATTCTTTCTACTCACCTTTAAGCAATTTAATCATGTAATATTTAGGGGGTACAGCATATTCCAACATATCTATATTACATGTTCTAAAGGCACAGTTCCATTTATAAGGAAGAGTCCTTATACTTTTGAGTTTAGTTCTATATTCATTTTCATAGAAAATGAATGGTAAAATAGACACAATAGTTCTTCATCATCAGATCTGGCATTAAACTAATCAAATAGCCCTTCAAAAGAGTTGAGGACTCAAGATTAACTATAACTATAAATACGGTCACACGGGAATGCCATAGTAAATGTGTCACTCAAGGTATGACTATCCCCACATAAAGAAATAATCACTGCAGAGAGAACCAAGTTAAACATACATGATCAAACTGATTAAATTATTGTAGATATGTATTTATGTAACACTTTGAAGTTTGTGTTATACAGAAGCCTAAAAAATTGCAAATTTTTAATATTTATGAGACCTGGATGTGTTTTTCAGTGGTACAGTGCTTGCCTAACATGTACTAGGGCTGAGCTAGATTGACCAGTACTGCCAAACAAATAAACAAAGAAAATTACCTTCCAGAGAATGGCTGTGGAGAGAGTGGCCCTTGCAACCGATCAGTAGTGTTTGACAAGTGTCAAGTTTCCAGAAGAACAGACTTTCCCAGTTAGTTATACAATATAGTTCAGTATTTTCTGAAAGAAAATGAATAATGTTTTAGTCCATGATATCAAGACTCACAAAAATGCACATACATTTTCATTCTGAAAAATTTTAAGAGTTCACAATATAAGCTTTTATAAAAATGAGAGAATTAGAAAGAAAGAATTCTTATGGCTTCTATATACATGGGTTCTTGAGACCCTGAACTTGCATTGGAAATGTAATCAAACTGTGACTTATTTTGTAGGATTGTCTTGGGAATATTTTTGCATTCCTGACCTGGGTACTGTATGACCCAGGGCTCTCTAGGGGAGTGCTTCTCAATCAGTGGAACGCAACGCCTTTGAAAAACCTCTGCCTCCAAACAGTAGCAAAATTACAGCTAAGAAGTAACAACAAAAATCATTTTATAGTTGGAGGGTCATCACAACATGAGAAATTGTATTAAAAAGTCACAGCATTAGGTAGGTTGAGAACCACTGCTCTAGAAAAACAGAGCCAATGTGATTGTGTGTATGTATGTGTGTATGTGTATTTGTATGTATGTGTATGTATGTGTGTATATGTGTGTATGTATGAGTATGTATGTTTGTGTATGTATGTGTATATGTGTCTGTGTGTGTATGTCTGTGTGTGTATTTGTGTGTATGTATGTGTGCGTATGTGTGTGTTTGTATGTGTGTAAAGGAACTGTGAACCTGGTAGTCACCTAGTCACCAGGCTGGGTGCCCCAGTATTCACAATCTAGTGCTCCAGACCTGGAAGGCTCCTAGAGAGCTAGTGGTCAACAGTCCACAAGGAAAGCCTAGAAACACTGGTTCTGACACAATTGACGATGACACAATCCTCATCACTATCACCCCACCATCACCAGCAGCAGCAAGACAAGCCTGAAGGTCAAACAAGCAAAGGCCAGAAACCTTCCTTCTGCCATGATCCCTTTACCAGGACCACTTCCAGAAGGTCCCACCCACGATTGGGTGGGTTTTCCTATATCAATTAAGGCAATTGGGATGGTGTTTCAGGTGTGGTTCCCTACTCAGGTGTTTCTAATTTGTGACAAGTTGACTCTAAAACCAACCGTAATAAATGTCCTAATGATTTTTCCAGTTCAGAAACTTCAGGCGCTTGCTGTTTTGAATCCTGCTTTTGCATTCCATTATCTTTATTGAACTGTCTGTGCCAAGGATCTCATGCACAGCATTGATTGAGAGTAGCACGCTGTGGTCATGCGCCCTCAGAACCCCTCACGGTGGTCCCCTTTTATAACTCAGTTCTGGCAAACCAGGCTATTAAGTTCAGGATGGGTCTCTGTTCAGTCACAGTGGGCTTTGGTCTCAGACAGACTAGTTTCAGCTCTGCCTCTCATTTTCTTTGCCTGTTTCCTCAATTGCAGGTCATAATCCTGCCTCCCTCCTACGTGTGTTGTGGGAATCAGAACAGATTGTGTGAGAAAATTTACTCAGGGCAGACTCCCTATGGAATGTGCATCGATAACCCACTTTTCACTGCTCCTGGTAGAAAATTCCATGTGTAAAGCCCTTCCTCTATCCACCTGCCCTCACCAGCTGCCAGGAGTCACATTCCTGGCATTGTTTTCCTCCAGTCCCCGTCTCCTGTAGGTAGCTAGCTCATCCAGTCTACTCCGGCATAGTCTGGGTAAGTGTTACCATCCTATCATTTGCCCCGACTCTCCAAGCTTAATGCATCCAACAGGAACTTCCTTAAGAGGAATTTCTTCTTCTAAATTATTGAGCCCAATTACGTAGTAACTACTTTAAATCTATTTTCCATTCAGCACCATGAGAAGTTAAGGGGAAAGAGTGTAATGGGAAGGAAAGGGAAAATAAGAGAGAGCTGGGCGAAGTGTCTATGTCTGTAATTCTTGTACTCAGGAGGCTAAGGCAGGAACATTATGAGTTTAAAGCCAGCATAGGCTATAAAACAGAGAAAGGGAGAGGGTGACGCAGGTGGGGAGAAAGGGGGAGAGAAGAGAGGGCACAGAGGCAAAGAGAAGGAGGAGGAAGAGAGGTTAGAGACTGAGGGTACAGAAGTAAAAGAAATTGCTAGAGAAAGAAGACTTCACAGGCTGAAGTGAGTGAGGCCAGGGAGCGGGAGAGAAAGCTGGAGAGAGGAGGGAGTTTTGATACTCAAACTTCCCAGAGACAGAAACCTCTATCCCGCTGTGCTGTCCAGCATACACTCAGTGCCCGGTATGCTGAATGAGCATTGTGAGAGTTGGTGACTAGCTGGAGTCCCAATCATAGCATCTAATTGCCATCTTATTGTTCCTTGAGGAGAGTGTTATACCTTCCCCAGCTCTTCAGGAGACTCTCCTTTACAAGGCTATTTGCTTGTAAACCACAGTTCATGGGTCCACATTAGTTTTTGAGTAGGGGAGAAAGCTCTCTGCGGCTTAGTCCCAGTGGCCAAAGTCCACTAGTGGGCAGGCCAACCCACACTTTCTGTTGTGTGCAGCACCCACAACCATGCCAGACTCTGACATGTGTTGGCCATCATGCTAGAGTAGTGAGAGAGATAGCTTTAGAGTGATGAGCTTTATTAATAGCTGCTCTGGTTTCAACCAGATACCAGCAGTGATGACATTCAGTCCTTACTCCATAGTGGACCTAGGTTAGGGTTAGATTGATCTTATGGTTCAGCAGGTAGCAAGATGTCTTTCTGTTTGTGTGTGTATGTTTTGTTGTTGTTGTGTGTGTTTATATTTATGTGTGCAAATGCTCATGCAAGTATAAATGCAAGTGTGTGTGTATGTGTGTGTGTGTGTGTGTGTGTAGAGGCCAGAAATCAACATCACATGTTCCCCAAGTCACTCTCCACCTCACGTTAGAGGAGAGGGGCCACCACTGAACCAGGAGCTCTGCAGTTTGCCTGGACTAGCTGGCCAGCAAGCACAGGCACCATTCTGTCTGCTTCCCCAGAGCTGGAGTTACAAACGCACACTCCTGTGCCTGCTATAAAAGGATTCTGGGATCCAAACCCAAGTCCTTACACTAGGGTGGCAAGCACCCCACTAACTGATCCAGCTCTTTCACTAGTTGGGTTTTTGAGATGGGATTCTCTCTGTGTAGACCAGCTGGGCTCCACATCTATGACCCTTCTGCTTCAGGCTGCAAGTGCTGGGGATTACAGGCACACACCACCAGTAAGATGCTGAGAATGACCCTGGCTTCAGTAACCTGTGGAGTCACATTCAGCCCCCAGGCACCTCAGAGAGCTCCTGACTGGTCCACCCTGTTCTTTCACCTAGTTGAGCTTGTGGGAAAGCTCTTTTGTCTCTGCTCCTGTTCCAATTCCCTGCTGAAACTGAACCTCCTGGGTCGAATCCTGGAACCTCACCTGGGTTCCTGCCGTTTGACCTCTTCCTACCTCTTTTAGCAACCAATGCCACGCTCTCCTGGAATAATCATGAATAATACCCCATAATCCACCAGACAGCAAGAGCTGTCTGCTCTCCAAAGCCACTCCACTTAGCCCTGTTCTCGTAGACGTGGGCCTTCAAGTATTAAACTGCCCGCAGGAGACATCAATTAGACGTGCTTGGTTTGGTCAACTGTGCCATTGTCCTCTTTTAGAGAGACCTGGTTCTTCCTTCTTATCTTACTTTCTGAAGCATGAATGCTGTTTTATTTTTTTCTTTGTTGGAAAAACATCCCCTTTGTCAGTTTCTCTGCTCTTTGTGTACTCCAAAGGTTGCCAGAATGTATATTCTCACTTACCTTCTCAAGGAAACATTCTTTTCTTCCTCCTTTTCTACCATCATCTTCCCCTTCCAACTGAGAGGACATTGATAATATTGGTTTCTAATTTGTAAGTGAAGTCTATCTTTGGGGATTTGTGCAGTGAGCTTTGGGCATCATTTACTTATACCTTGATCTTTGAACCTGATATAATGTGTAAGTACTTGTGGATAACTGAATGGCTTAAGCCACCTTGATAATTTGTTTATGTTTATTTTATTATGGTGCTGGGGATGGGACTAAGGGACTTGCTCATGGTGGATGAACACTCTTAGCCTTTACTTGTATCTTAAAAAATAATGTGGGGTGGAGAAATGGTTCAGAGGTCAAGAGCCCTTGCAGAGGGTATTCTTACAGAGGACCCAGGTTTTGTTCCCTGCACCTCAGTCCACCAGTTGACAACTTCCTGTAACCTCAACTCCAGGAGATCCAGTGATCTCTTCTGGCCTCTTCAGGTGCTTGCACTCATGTGTAGGGCACAAGCATGCACACACAGAAAAAGACATGCACAGATGTAATTTATACATAAAATTAATCTTATTAAAAGAGAATGGTATTTACTAGTGACTAGTTAGGACTTTTGTGGGATGATTAGTTACTGTATGAGCTACTTAATGAGGGACAGCTGATAGTTTTATCACTGTCTAGATTGTTTTGTATAATTTCTTGTTATTTTATTTATTTGTGTGTATGTATGTGTGTGTATGTGTGTGTGTTTGTGTGTGTATGTATGTGTGTGTATGTGTGTATATGTATATATGTGTATGTATGTGTGTATGTGTGTGTATGTGTGTATATGTATATATGTGTATGTATGTGTGTATGTGTATGTATGTGTGTATGTGTATGTATGTATGTGTATATGTGTATGTATGTATGTGTGTATGTATGTATGTGTGTATGTGTATGTATGTGTGTATATGTGTGTGTATGTGTGTGTATGTGTGTATGTGTGTATGTGTGTGTGTATGTATGTGTGTATGTATGTGTGTGTATGTGTATGTATGTATGTGTATGTATGTATGTGTGTGTATGTGTGTATGTGTGTATGTGTGTGTGTGTATGTATGTGTGTATGTATGTGTGTGTGTGTGTGTACCACAGTACATGTGTGGGGGTCAGAGGACAACAGAGGGAGTTTCCCCTTTTAATTTTTATGTAGAGGAAACATTTGCTTTCTAGTCACACATGACATTTTACCTTGAGGCTGTTAAATCAATCGTGTCCTTATAAGGCAGCACGAGCAAAGGGATGTGGATAGTTCAGACATTCCTCAGGTCCACTGCTCAGAAAATGACCCTGAAAATGAACAATTGTTTCTACGGGACAACACATTATCGTTAGGAGAAGCGGTTTCACAGAACTGGGAAGTCTAGTTGCTGGGTTTGGATCTTACAAGTTCTTCCAAAGGTCCCTGTGGCGGATGCATGTGCTCTCCAGGGAGGAAATCTGACAGCAGATAGAGCGAGCCTTTAAGAGATGGGGCTAGCAGGAGGTGCTCTATAGAGCTTGAATCCGCAATGTCCTCCTCAAGGCTCAAGTGCTGGCTCCCCAGCTTGGGGTCTCATTTTGAAGGCTGTGGAGCTCGGCTTATGGGACTGGGAGTCTAGAAGTGGATCTCCGAGGGTTATAGCTGTCCAGATTCCGGTCCTGCTCCCTCTGCTTCCTGGGCCATGCTATGCCAACAGCTACAGTCCGGTCAACAGCCAGTACCACGTGCTCCTGCTGGCATTGATGGAAGTTCTCTGAAGCCATGTCTTTTTGCCACGATGGACTGAAATCTCTTAGAATGCATGAGCCAAAATAAACCTTTTACTCAATCTGTTGCTTCTACCAGGCATTTTGTCATAGCAACAGAAAATGTAACTAACATTAACTCCTCATTAAAGGGGGTGAGGCACACAGTCTCTTCCTCTTTCTTTTATCTCCTATCCAGGAGGTGAGTAGTTTTACCCTGTCATACATTCCTGCCATGATGTGATACCACAGACCCAAAGTCACAATGTCACCAACCACAGACAGAAACCTTCAATATGTAGTGAGTTCAACAATGTCCCTTTATAAATTATCTCATGCATTTGCTATAGTTATGTAAAGCTAAAACACTGTTATAGTAAAGAAAAATATTTCCTTTTTTTTCTTCTGATGTTATTTCTTGATATGGTTCTCTAGGTTTTTATCCTAACTTCAGCCATTCTAGTATCTGAACAAGTATTTGGAATAAGCTCCCACATCTATTACTTATAAACTATTTTATAATATTTCATACCCCATGCCTGAATTTTTCTCCTATGTTGGGGGCCTTTCTTATTTGAGGGAGTCTTCAGTCTAGCTCTCAGATCGAATTTGCTATTTCTCTAATTTTCATGAATGACAAGTACTTGAGACATCGTTGCCAGGCCTGGCTTTTGCCTTAGTACTTATTATTTTATTATTCTATGTTACATTTCTCATTGAAAGGCACATTGCTGATGGCACAGTATTTCTTCCACTTGTAAATGCTGAGACTGCTATCCTCTGGGTCAGAGAGAGGTCACAGTCTTTTCTAAAGTGTAATCGCTAGCTCCAGAGTATGACTGTGAGCTTAATTAGTTCCCCATACTGGTGTGGAGATGCTGAACCTCACCACTGAATGGAGCCTGCAGAGAGCATCTGTTCTCGGCCCTTTACCTTCTGGCAGGTGGTTTTGGAGCCATCCAAGAGGATGCCTGTTAGAACTGAACTGCACACTTGCAAGCTTCTAGAGGGACTATAAATCAGACAGTCTCAGTCTGATCTTGGAAATCATAATCCTGACAATTGAAGAGTTTTTCCTTTGGTTTGTGTAAAATAAATATTGTCTTAAGAAAATGGTTCTCTTTGATTTTCTTGTCTTTAAGAAAGAAAATAGTTTACACAAACCTCCACAGGGAAATGTTTTCTGTGCTTCAAGATTAAGTCAACTCATCTGAGTTTCCTCCTTTTTGCTGGTTTGATAATAAGGCACAGTCTATAATCAATCCATAATGGGTAGTTTCCTTTACCTTATTATGGGCCATGTTAGGACAGTGTTTTGCTCAAAGCACACAAATTTTACTATGAAGATTTTATTTTTATTTTTAAATTGTGTGTATGTATGCATGTGAGTGTGGTTTGTGCATGTGGGTACAGTGCCCCAGGAACACAGAAGAAAGTGTCAGATCCCTTGAGCTGGATTTAGAGAAAGTTGTAAATTGTCCAGTATGGGTGATGGGACCCCAACTCAGGTACTCTGCCAAGCAGTACACATTCTTCACCTCTGGGTCATATCTCCAGTCCCACAAACTTCACTTTTATTAGTTTAATTTAATTGATTGGCTTTTGAGTTTTGGTCTTGTTATATAGCCAAGGCTGATCTTGAATTCACTATTCTTATTACAGACACCTAAGTTCTGATATTACAGTTTTATTCCACCAAGCCTGGTATAAAAGATTCTTAGCAGACTAATAAAGAACATAAAATTATATATGTTAATGAAGTACCATGTGACACTTTGGTATGTGTATGCAATGTTTAAGCCAGTTTAAGCATTTTTATCTCTTTAAACTTTTTATCAGTTATTTATGGTAAAAATATTCAGAATTCTTTTTTGACTTTAAAAATATGTAATACATAGTCTGTATAGTCTATAGTCACCCTGTTGTGGGCAGTACACCAGAATTCCTTGCTTGTATATAATTTCACCTATTGACCCACCTCTCCTCCCTGGTACTTTCTCCAGCTTGCGGAAACAACTATTTTGTGTGTGTGTGCACGTGTGTGTGCCTCTGTGTGTGTGGTAGGTACAGAGGTCATTGTTGAGTACCTGTCTTGACCGCTCTCGTTTTTCTTTTTGAAGACAGGACCGTTCCCTGAACATGAAACCCAACAATCTGATTAGACTGACCAGCCAGCAAGCTTTGGTGACCCTCCTCTCTGTCTCTCCAGTGCTGAAATCATAAGCCCTTGCCCCTGTGCCTGGCATATTACAGGAATGTCTGGGATCTGATCTCAGGTCCCCACTCTTGTGCAGCAAGTGCTTTACATACAGAACCATCTCCTCAGTTGTAGACTGTTTTTGAGATCGGATTTTGCTGTATAGCTCTAAGCCAGCCTTACATTCATGATTGTCTTAGAGTTCTGTCATTATAGGCATGCACCATTAAGCTCAGCCTCTGTATGCTGTAAGATTTTAAAAAGAACTTGGTGAATATAAAGCATCAGCTGCTTAACAGAGAGGTTTGCTCAATATGTGCTAGCTGTTGTTATTGTGGTCCGGCAGCCATTGTATAAGAAAAGACATTGCCAACGTGCTTGGTTTTTCTAAACTTAAAGAGACAACCTAGGGTTGGCAGTGCAGTTGAGTGGTAAGTGGCTGGGCTAGTATCCACAGGCCCTAGATTCCATACAGATAGCAGAAAAGAAACAAGTGAAAATGTTTGTAAGCCAGGCAAGCTATAGAGAGCCTGTCTTGTTGGCCTAGGGAGAGACTGATAGTACCAACTCCTGGTTCTCTAAGGGAGTTTCCATGCTACACAAAGAACAGGACAAAGCAGAGTATAGGCAGAAGCCACTGTACTGGATGAACAGCGTGTATCATTTCTAACATACAGGGCCACTTTTCATAGGAAAAAATTCAGGGAGTAAGCAGACACTCACACAAACAAACAATATACAAGGCCATAAATACATAAGGTATTAGAAAGGAGAATAAGAGAATATAAAATGGCAAGGTGGGAGGCTGGATGAAGTGATGTTTGAGTGTGGCTATGCTATGTATGGGTGAAGACTCTTCAGGCAGAGAAAGTTGTAAACTGCAAAGACTGGAGGCAGGAATATGGGCAAGGGGAAGTTATATGCCCATTGATGTGGAAGGGCCAAGTCCACTGTGGGCAGTGCCATACCTAGGCAGATAGTCCTGGGTTGAATAGAAAACCAAGCTGCATGAGCCACAGAGAGCAAGCCAGTAAGCAGAAATCCTCTATGGGTTTCTTCAGTTCCTGCCTCTAGGTTCCTGTTTTGAGTTCTTGCCCCGAATTCCCCTCATGGTAGGCTACAACTATAAACTGAAATAAACCATTTCCTCCTTAAGTTGCTTTTGATCATGATGCTTTAATACAGAAATGAAAACCCTAACTAAAACAGTATCTTTGGTCACATATCTAGTGATTGAATAGACATCTGTGTTGTAGGATATTATTTTAAGATGTATTACATTTGTTTATGCTGTGGAACATTTGTTTAATGATGCAAAGATGTGTTGCCTCCTTTATGGTCCATTTGTTTAACTCTGAAAGCTATGTTACTTTACTTTACCTGTCTAAAACACTGGATTGGTCTAATAAAGAGCTGAAAGACCAATAGCTAGGCAGGAGAAAGGACAGGTGGGGCTGACAGACAGAATAAATGGGAGGAGACATCTGGGAGGGGAGGATTGAGGAGCAAAAGGAGAAGAAGAGGAAGACATTGGGGCCAGTCACCCAGCTACACAACAAGCATCAAGAAGGAAGTAAAGAAAGGTACATAGAATAGAGAAAGATAAAAAGCCCAAAGGCGAAAGGTAAATGGCATAATTTAAGAAAGGCTGGCTAGAATCAAGCCAAGCTAAGGCCAGGTGTTCATAAGAAATAACAAGCCTCTGTGTATTTATTTGGGAGCTAGCTGCCCACCCACCAAAAAGAAAAGAGAAAAAGAATAAAAATAACCAACTACACATCTCTATTATCGAGAGATGCCCAATTAGTGTGATTTAAGCTCCCTACTAGCACGAAGCTGTGGGGTAGCTGAATTTCTTACAACTGAATGTCTTACGTGTCAACTGCAAGGTTTCAATAGGCTATCTGAGGCTACATGACCTGTATGATCTATCCTGGGCTGTTAAATAGTCATTTCTGTTGTATTCTATATGTTACAAGTGAGTCACTTGAGGTGATATATGTTGATTTTGTGCATGAGATCAGACACACACACTACTAGAGCCACACGAAAGTTTATTCTGGAGGGTTACCAGGCAAGTACAGGGATAGAGAAGCAGAAGAGAAAAAGAGACTGTCTTTCACGTGGGGCTCCTTTTAAGAGAATGGGTGGGGGGCTGGAGAGATGGCTCAGCGGTTAAGAGCACCGTCTGCTCTTCCAGAGGACCCGGGTTCGATTCCCAGCACCCACATGGCAGCTAACAACTGTCTGTAGTTCCAGTTCCAGGCAAACACCAAGGCAAATAAATAAATAAAGTTTTTTTTTTTTTTTTTTTTTTTTTTTTTTTTTTTTTAAAAAAGAGAATGGGTGGGCATGAATTTACATAGCCACACCTAAGGGTGTGCCCTCTGTAGGCAGCATGTTCTGGGTTCACCACCTGGCTGCTACCTGCCGGGAATCCTTACAATATAGACCCAAACTTTCAGTAGAAATATTAAATAATTACCATGTTTTTTTTTAAAGTATTACATCTAATATTTAAAGCTTTAGGTCTTTGGTCTTTAAAAGACTAAAGATTTATTTTTGGATCACAGCTTCAGAGGTTTCTTTCCATAATCACTTGGCTTTCATGGCTGAGAGGGCATAGTGGAGCAGGGATGTTTACCTCATGGTAGACAGGAACAAAGAAAGGAAGGAAGGGAAAGGGAGGGAGGGAGGGAGGGAGGAATAAAAGAGAGGGGGAAATATGCTGGACACAAAATATAATCTTCAAAGGCATACTTGAAGTAGCCTGATTCTGCCAAGTGGACTACACTTCCCAGACTTTCTACCACGATCCACCAGTCCATTGGCTATGAAGCAGTCAGTTAATGAATGTACCCATTGGTTAGACCGGAGCCCTTGTCACACAGTGACTTCTGAACATTGCTGCTTGGGAGCCAGACCTTCATCGGACAAGTCTTTCAGAGACACTGTATCCAAATTGGTACCAAGTTAGTGGAGATCACCCAGTGAATGGGTAAATAGGAGGAGGGCTAAGGTGCCTGGAGTACTCCAGTGTTTGGTGATCAGAAAGGCGAGGACCCAGGAAAGGGTCCAAGAAAGAGTGAGGAGAAAGGGTTCCCAGTGCAGAAGCCACAGGAAGAACAAGGCTCCAGTGGAGAAGTGACGTCAGTGCGGTCGCTCACACTGGTCAAAGGCCAGAGGGGTAGGGCTGAGGATGGACCACGGCTCTACTGTAGAAGTCACTGCTTACTGTGCCCAGGGTTTCCACAGTGTGGTACCAGATCCTCAAGTCTCCTTTCATTGGCTGTCAGCACCTAGGCTCTAGCTGCATCCTGTCTACCTCAGGACCAAGAGGAAGGGTACTGCCTTGATTCTGTCACCACAGGAGCCTAGAGTCTTACCAAATGCTCCCTGCAGGTAGAATTTATCAAAGGCCTCTAGTTATCTTTTCAGTGTTCAAACTTAGCTCTAACAGTGAATGCTGTCTGAATTATGTTTGACCATAAATAGTTGTTAGAATTCTGTTTGTGGACAGCTTGTTTATGTGGTGCTTTAATAAGAGATGGAAACAGGACAAAATGGGCAAGACTGGCTGACAAGCAATGGGGAATGTTAGTTTGTGAACCCAAGTTAACCAGACACACACACACACACACACACACACACACACACACACACACAGAGAGAGAGAGAGAGAGAGAGAGAGAGAGAGAGAGAGAGAGAGACAGAGAGACAGAGAGACAGAGAGACAGAGAGACAGAGACAGAGACAGAGAGACAGAGAGAGAGAAAGAGACAGACAGAGAGAAAGAATAGAATAAAAACTAAATGTAAAATAGAATTGCTTCCATTAAAACCATGATAGTTAAGAATCCACACAATGTCTGGTTAGAAATGGAGCGTTTTTTAAAAATCAATTTTCAATTTTGAGTTTTCATTTTTAGCTCTGGGAACTCAAGCATATACTCTTTTTTTTTCTTCTTTATTTATTTTGTATTTATCAAAAAAACAGTAAAGTGAATTTAAAATGCTGAAAAGTTAACAATAACTATAAAGAAGATAAAAATCATAAGCATGACTTATCAAGGGTGATAATGCAAATAAGATTACTACACATATATTTACTTTGTGTTCAGCTTTCCCTCTGAATTTATTTTTTTTTCCATCCCTGTATATCCTTATTCAAGGTCCCTTCCCCCTCCCACCACATCAGGTCATTTTACTTCTCCGCAACTCCCCATCCCCTCCCTGGGCAGGGAGCAGACAGTCCTATGGTCCCACTGACCCAATAATGCTTGGATCAGTCTCCACTCCTGGCCAAATCCAGTTTTGTCCCCCCTCCCTCAAGAGTGAGTCAGGTGTCCCTATAGTTGGAGTGGGGTCCTAAGGGTTAGTCCAGGGTGTTTCTGATCCCAAGCTGTTTAGTGGTTGTGGTTTGCCACTTGGGCATGCTTGGCTTTTTTTCTTGTTTGTTTGTTTAGAGACCACTAATGAGTGAGTGCATCCTCTGCTTATCTTTCTGAGATTGTGATACCTCGCTCAGGAGGATATTCTCCAAATCCCTCCATTTGCCTGCGAATTTTAGGATATCATTTTTTCTTACTGCTGAGTAGTATTCCATTGTGTAGATGTACCACAGTTTGTTAATCCATTCTTCAGTTGAGGGACATCTAGGTTGTTTCCAGGTTCTTGCTATTACAAATAATGCTGCTATGAACATAGTTGAGCTAATAC